>CAUYPK010160748.1:0-10007 GCA_963574355.1 Loris lydekkerianus | reverse complement strand
CTAAGCCCATGAAACATCAACTACTCTTTCTCTTTCATTCTGGACTCCTGGCCTTCATTCTTTCTCTTTCTCTCTCTCTTTCTCTCTTTCTTTCTTTCTTTCTTTCTTTCTTTCTTTCTTTCTTTCTTTCTTTCTTTCTTTCTTTCTTTTTTAATTCTTCCTCTAGTTCCTCTATTGGTTAATGCTTCCATCATCCTCCTGGTCTCCCAAGAAAGAAATCAAGGGGTTTTCTGAGCTTTTTTCCTTACAACATCACCATGCCCTGAACAGCCTGCTTCCTCAACATCTCTTAGCTTTGGTATCTTCTATTTATTACCTGAACAATTCAAATTGGTTTCCAACTGCAACCACCTTCAGAACTCCTCTCAAAGATTCACCCATCACCCCCTGCACCACCAATGTAATATGTATAACATTTACAAATTCTTTCCAAATTCTTCAACCACAGATGAAGACCAAGCCACTCCTCAGGACCCACAAGATCACACTTTCCTGGATCTTCAACTTCATGTTTCACCATCCTCCATACCTTACACCTAAATTTAACAAAACCCAAGTGTTCGCGGTTCTCTAAATACCACTACAATGGGTTGTGCTCCAGCATTGCTGCTTCCTCTCCAAGGCATCCAACACTCGAGGGGTTTGCTTTCTTCCTGTGCCATTTAGCTCAAGCATCACTTTCTCTAGTAACATTTGACTCCTCAGATAAACTCAAGCAATCAACAGATCCCTTCCAGAGTAGAGTGAGCCAGAAAATAGGCTGCCTTCTTTGTAACTCTCACACTCAGCACAGCACCTGAAACAAAGCAGGCACTCAGAAAACCTTTAAGAATGAATGAAGGGAACACAGTGCTGGGAAAAGAATCAAGAAAACAAGACTGCAGACCTGGTTCTGCTATTAAATGTGTGTGTGTGTGTGTGTGTGTGTTTCAGGTAAATTCTATAAAATAGAGGAGTAGGATGAGAGCCTTTAGCTCTGAGCTATAATCACAAAAGGAACACTTATGGCTCAGGAGGTTGAAGAAAGAAAGATCTAGCACCTGTTTATTGTTTCAGGGTCTTTGATAAATATGAGACTAAGAAGAGTTTGAAAAATGATCCTCAGGCTGACGTATGGAGGACAGGAATCCAGTTCTTCCACATGATCATGAGATGCTTTATTTCTGAACTTGTTCAACTCTAGTTTCACAGCTATTTTTAGAGAAAAGAAAAGGAACAAAAGGGACAAAGGTACCCTTATTTTCCATGATTCATTTGTTACCTGTCCCATGTAGATATAAGGATGTTACTTTAAGCAATATGGCTTTCCTCAGTTGCTAGAGAAAAATTAATGAGGGACTAAAAGATACGCAGAAGGAAGACACGTGGCAGCTGCTCTGGAGAGAAAGGAAAAGGTGATAATCATTAGACTGGCAAATAAGAGCCGGCATGAGCCAAGAAGAGCAAGATTTTTCAAAGAAAATCCAAAAAGAAATCTAAAATCAGCAAATGTTCAAAAAATCTTCATCTGTGGTGAAAGTTCAACATCTTTCTGTCTTCATTACCATAGGTCACCCTTGCCAACTAAAGGATAATTTGATATTGAGATATGTTAGGCCATGTTCTCTGCTAAGATTTGAACATAGGAGTTTGTCTAGTAAACCAGTAGGGTGGGCCTGTTGCAAGGTGATTTGCATTGGGAAACTTAGGAGCCTCTTAGGGAAAATTGAGCTTGATCCAATAGACAGTCACTAGGAGGAACAAAAGAGGGTGACATCGTGACCAGGATCATCGCCCAAAGCTTCACACGTTGATTCAGCCAAATATCACTAGGGTCAGCTTTGAGGTACTTCCCTTGGGAGGCTATGTACTGATCCCTGCACCTAGCCCACCCTTCAAAGCAATTTTGGAACTCTTTCTGGAATGGGTGTGAGAGCTGTCAGTGAACAAGGTCTGACAATTAAGTTTGTGAACTAATCATAGAAAAAGTGCTACATATCTCATTGCTGAATATCACTATAGCTATCCGCTGGCCAAGGGAGTACTTTGAAGGACACCATGGTGATATTCGACAATGAGGTATCTAGCACTTTTTCTTGAATGAGTTCACAAACTTAATTGTCTGACCTTGTATATACTTAGAATAAATATGAAGAGAGACAAAGAGAGAGAGAAGCAAATGCAAGCAAATAGACCGGTCTGGAAAGACCAATAGTTGCTTCTTAGGTTAATAATACTAACTCATTTTTATTATAGATAATTTTCATTTCCATCTTTAGATTTTTCTGTTCTATAAGATGACTATATTGGGCATGTGTCACTTTTACAATCATGGAAAAAGTAAACAATGTTAAAAAAAAGTCATTAGGGAGAAAGGAGCTACAGAATTATGTTTAGAAACATAATATATTCATTTTTCAATGTCAGCAAAACATGAAAAAGAATCTTTTAATCAAAGCTATCATTTTTAAGCCTACTGGTTATACTCACTTAATATACTTCCTCAGAAGAAAAATAAGTACTGTAGAACTTCCATAGTTGATCACCTCCCTACCTTGACCACCACCTTAAATTGAACTAATTTTCATCGACCAGACATGCACCACATGTACGTATCAGTACAGTTGGCCTAGTTCCTTATATTAACCAATTTGGTAGAGTGCCTTGGGTGGTCAACTTACAGGGTTTCTTCTGTATTATTTTGTCTAAAAGATAGCTTATTCATAATTATTTTAAAATGCTACTTATTAGTAATTAATTAGCTCCAGCTCAGGCTTTCTGAAAGTTTTTTTTTTGTTTTATTTTTTTTAACTGAGACAGAGCCTCACTACATCACCGTCTATAGAGTGCTCTAGCATCATAGCTCACAGCAACCTCAAACTCTCAGGCTCAAGCTATTCTCTTGCCTCCACCTCCCTAGTAGCTGGGACTATAGGCGCCACAATGCCCGGCTATCTTTTGTTGTTGTTGTAGTTGTCGTTGTTTAGCAGGCCCTGGCCGGTTCGAACCCACCAGCTCTAACCACTGAACTACAGCGCTCTAACCACTGAACTACATGTGCCTAGCCATTCTGAAAGTTTTTAAAAGAAGTCTAAGTGATAGAAATTCAGCTTGTGTATACAGCTGATTAGATAGTTTCTTGGAGAAAAGAGAAAATAATCCCTTAGCATAGCATAAACTTATAACCAAAACAGGGCCTCACAATATGCAGAGGAGAGAAAAACAATTATGCATTTGCCAGATATTTAAACCATATTGAACTCCCAGATATCTGGAAGTTCAATGGTCAGAGTAGGTTGTATTTATATATCTAGTGTGATCAACTGAACTATAGCCTTTTGATATCACACAGAGTGCTTAACATGGTGTCTCCAAACTAAATGTTCAAAAAGATGAAAAGGTAGAAAACAAAGGTGACATCATGAAGTATCATTACAATTCATTTCCAAAAACATCTGGTAAGTATCTACCAAGTGCAACGCCATATGCTTTTGCTGAGCAATACAAAGATAGACTATGAATATCAGCTCCCAGACAAGTGGGGCCTGAATATAAGTATGGGCTGGGGCCAGTGTCCTCGAAGCTGGCAGCAGGGAGAATCACTTGCTTACATCTGCAGAGCAGAGCATTGAGCAAAAATAATGTGAAAGGTAATCTCAGACTTGGAGAGATGCCAAAATTAAAACCAGGCTGACAAGTGAACTGCCTGTCTGAAGGGGGTATACCCTGAGGTGAGGACTCCTAGTACATGTAGGAAGCAATGGGACAGAAATCAAAACAGACAAGAGGATTCATAGGACAGATACAGGTGGAGAGATTTTCTGAGGCAAAGTACATTCTGCCTAAAGCTTCAGAGAGGGTATTCTGCGATGTGGGCTGCTTGGGAGATAGACAAACAGAATCCCTGCCTTCAGAAGATTACAGGCTGGCAGAAGGCAGAGCTAACACCCATCGTTCCGCACAAGAACACGTCAGCTCCACCCAAAGCTCCCTAAGGGCTGGAAACATGCCTGAAAATCAAATGCTCACTGTGTGTTGTATGGATGATGATAATGAAGATTAATTATGTCAAATATACAAAGGAGGCTGGAAATAGAGAGACAGGGCAAGGAAGTGGGAAAGCAGAATGTGCCAAAGATGGGGAATTAGGACATGCGGTCCTACGCCTTGGCTCTGCCACTAACTCGTGTTAACTTGGACAAGTCATCTAAGCTTTAAATTTCAGAGGGAGTTGGAGCAAATAATTATTAAGATCTCCTTTTCCTTCTTCTTGTCTTTTTACCATAAAATGAATTAATCTTTTCTTAAATCAGATTAGAAAGTCCTTTCTGATCCTGCCATTCTTCTAATTAAATTTAACAAATTCAACAGTGTTTCATAACTCTTGGCCTTTTTAAAAATTAACTACAATTAAAGTATCGGCTTGAATAGAGTTCTTTTAAAAAAAATACTTAAATCCAAGCAATATCCTAGTAATATCTTTCTGTGGATATATAAACTTTTAACCTCTTACCTTGAATAGAGTTTCCACATTTGCACTATTTAATCAACAATAAAAGTCAGATATGTCATTCCTTTTATATTATCTGTTAACAGCATACTATAAATCCCAAGTAGAAAGGACTTTTTTCCAACCTTTTCACATTCTACAGTGAGAAAGAAGTTAATGTTAGTTTATCAAAATAATTTATGCTTTGAAATTCCTCTAAGAGCAGAAAGAAAATAATAACATACATTTCATTTTTAGTCTTTGGTCTCAACAGTTCTATCAATATAAGATATGACATTCTAAGAGAAAAAAATCATAAATCAGTCTTACTAATGATATTATACAGTTTTAAAATTCTAAATGTCAACATACAACATAAAGAAATGATTCTGTTTGAACCGTGTTTCCCTAGAAAATTCATTTAAAACCTGTTTTGTTGTCTGTAATCAGTATCAAGATACAAGATTAAGTATTCACAAAGAGAAGAAAAACAATAATTCAAGTAAGATAAAATGAAGTTGGAAAGCAGAACAAAGAAAATTCTAAAAATTAACAAAATATTATGGAAAGCTTCCAAACTGGCAAAAGTGGAAGAGTGATGATCCAGTTCTTTAAATTACATGTTGAAATAAAATTACTAATTTTCAAATGGTATTATTTCTGATTTCATGCTCCATAATACTATCATCTTGAAACCCCATTAGCCTTGATTAGGCAAATGAAGGTTTCAGGAAAGCTGACTTTGAAAGGAGAAAGGGAGGAACATGTAGCCAAAAACAAAATAAAGTTTCACATCTGTGTCCTGCATCTGAAGTTGCTCTGTAAGATCTGATAACTTATTAGAAAGCAATCTTTTTTGCAAGGCAGGGCATTTACATCATACATTTTTCTCTCTCCAAGGAAATTCTAATTACTGGTTCCAATCATTTCTGATTGATTTGCTTTTTATTCTTCCAAGGTATTCTCTGCTCTATGATGAAATCAAGCCTTCAATAAAATTCCAAAAATTTCAGAACAATTTACAAGCTCCAGATGACTAAAAGTTTTCTCATGTCCATTTGGCATTCAGGAAGAGAGTTCCACCAAATATATTCTCAAGAAGAATACATCTGGGACTCACTAAAACAAAAAAATCACCAATGACATACTTGAGGCAAATTAATGTTGCATAAATGCAAATTTGCCAGCATTATTTGAGGCCAAAGCTAGGATCCAGCCTCCATATATTAAGTCCTCTTCTTAAAGCACAGGCCACTAGTTCCACGGATGAATTTTGGGGGGATATCTTAGCAATCAATTTAATAAATACACATTCTCTTCTGTATACAAGTTTATAATTGTTTATATGTTATGTATATCTTTTATGAAAAGATTTAGCATCGGCTGAACACTTTCTTAATAAATTCATCCTTTCTCTTGGCCTGATGCAAACTCCAAGTCACTGAGAAAAGATAAGACAGAATCAAAGAATTTTAGCACTTCAAAGAATCTCTTCTAAGGACTTGTTTCAGTCATAGCAAGTATAGCAGAAATTCATATATATGTTCACTATGAAAATATGTTCATCAATAATATTGAATTTTTAAGCATCAATATGAAAGCAGCCCCCCAAAAATAATCTAATCACCATTGTTCTTGCAAGAGTACATTGCAGGATATCAGCAATGATACATTTTTATCAATTCACTAAGAATATTAGTATTTAAAAATGAAATTTTTTTTTTAAAAAGGCAGAGGTTTTTTTCCTATCAGTTCTGGCTCCAGCCTTAGCTTCATAAGAGATTGTACTTTTACAAACCAAATGGGCCCAAACGTTGCCTGGTTTGGGCAGAAATCGTAGACCAGTTCTGTGGTTCATGTCTTGGCCTCCTGCATGCCAGGAATACCTAGAGTGGGTCCTTGTTGGACACAGTTAAACTACTCCTTGATTAGCCACTCTTGGGACCCAGCCACACTGACAGGACACATTTTATTCAAACACACACTCCAAAGGATCCAGAGATTTAAAAGCACAATGCACAGTGCTGGTCATCAACATCTATAGATCTGTTCCAAAATTTAAATTTTTTTCCACCAAACAGATCTTCAGATTTTTAGGAGGGAGGGTGATAGGCAGGTTCTCACCTAATGTGCACATGTGAGGGTTTTAGCACACTCCCTGGTGAAGGGCTCAACTATAACTAAAACTTTACCTTAGGAATGAAAACAATGTAACCGAAACATCTGTACCCTCATATCAATCTGAAATAAATAAAAAATAGAATAAAATCTCAGACTCCCCCAAAGCCAGACCAATTTAGCAAGGTAAATGTATTGCAGTGTCCACTTGCATTCTGCTCAATCTGTGTATCCAATTTGAATCGACGTAGTTGTACTCCATTAAAGAAATCATCCATTCCTCGGTTCTTTGCCTGCAATCTTACATTCACTTGGTGGTGGAAAAGAGTAACACAGAGGAGCATTAACAGCAAAGGTTCTAGCACCAAACTGCCTGCTCTTGAACCTCAACTCTGCTGTACACTAGCTATGTGATCTGGGGCAAGTTACCTAACTGCTATCTGCTTTGATCTCCTTTTTATTAAAATAGAGATAAAAATAGTGCCACTGAGTTAGGATAGGTAAGTATCAGCCAGGGAAAGGATATAAAATAAATAAGGACATTGGGGGTAGGGATGCTCCAGCATGCCTTGCAGCTCACAGAGATAGGCCTGAAGCCTGGAAGTCTTGACAACCCAGGTGGAATGGGCTGTCTTCCCCTCACAGGAGCATAACAGGTTCTTTATGTTCCCCAGACTCATCAGCACACAGAAATAACTTAAACCACTATAGCAGGCAATAATTCTGCCATATCACCAGGTCTGATGTCCAGGTTCTGGGCCTTGACATTGTTGTGCTGAGGCTAGACCATTTCCTCTTATCTATGATTTAGGGCCTAGGAGTTTTTCCTTTGTGTGCACTCAGAGACATTCAGTGGGAGTCCTGGTCCTGGCCTACCCCTACAAGCATTGGTTTCCAAAAGAAAACCAGGGTATTATTACTAGAAGAGGGACTAGATGAGGAACAGGTATAAACAATGTGGTAACTACAGCTAAGTACCATGCAATGACAATAGGTAAGCACAATATAGTAACTACAGATAAATGCTGTTTTCCTGATCAACATACATGCAGAACTGACTCAGAGTAGCTGGGTGGTCACTATGGTTACCCAGCTAGAGCCTGGCAAAGTCCAGACAAGAACTCCTGGCTACCTTTCCTATTTTCTTTCCACTACGCCTTTCCACTACATAGACCTTCAAAGTTTGTCTGGAACTGAGGGTTACCCAGGATGCAGAAGTTTCAGTACAAAAATCAGGAAAGTTTTGGACAAACCAAAATAAGTTGATCATCCTGCTGATTGCCATGTAACTGTTCTATCCTGACTTCTTACTAAATTCATTTTTTTCAAGATTTCACATTCCAGTTGCCCACATACCAGTGAATATTCTTAATCAGGTTTTACCAACTGGACTTGTTAGCTCCATGACTCAATTCGTTAAAAACCATGTGAGGTCTTGAGACTTCTGATTGTATTTGGAGAATTTTTTAAAAGATAAACATTAAAAATATAATACAAATTTTTCTTTGTGATACATATAATATCTGGAAAATGGGGCTAAGAAGCTAGAGTTGCCTTCCCAAGGAAATGACAATTAAAGGGAGAATTCACAACTTAAATCTTTGAAAATCAATCTTTCTCTCTCTCTCTTGTTTTCTCACCCTCTCTTACGTGCACATACCCACACACACACACATAGTTGTCTCAGAGCTAACCTAAGCAAAAGTGGCTGGAATGCTCAGCTCTCCCAAGAACAGAAAAGCTGGAAATCTCTCCCAGGAAACACTCAAGGTTTGACACTTTGGAGTGTAGGGCTCAGGCACCACACATCATAAGGGCCAGCATTTCTGTGGCAGGAGGCTCCCTCATGCTAACAATGAGTTCATTTTCTGCTGCAAGAAACTGAATACCTGATTCAAACTGGCTTGATCCATAAGGAAATGTATTATCTCACAAAACTGGAGTGCAAAAGTAGGGCAGGGTCCATGTTTGGCTGATTCAGAAGATCAATAATTAAGGCCACCTTATGACTTCCCAGGTCTCAAGACACTTTTGTCTTCATGGGCCCCTTTTCCCATAAAAAAATTATGTTTTATGACTACAATGGTATAAAGACAAATATAACACAGTTGAGTTGATATTTATTTTTTCTTCTAATCTTAAAAGAAATTAAAACATCATGGAGGACTCCTAAAAGCATGGGCCAGGCCAAGCATGGCTCACACCTGTACTCCTAGGCCAAGGCGGAAGGATCGCTTGAGGGCCAGAGTCAAGACGAGCTTAAGCAAGAGCAAGACCTTAACTCTACCAAAAACAAAAAAATTAGCCAGGCTATGGTGATACCTACTTGTAGTTACAGCTACTTGGGAGGCTGAAGCAGGAGGATCACTAGAGCCCAGGAGTTTGAGGTTGCAGTGAGCTATAATAACACCACTGCAAGACTCTGTCTCAAAAAAAGAAAAAAAGTATTATGGGTCCTAGAATGAGTAATAATCCAGTTCTTTCCATCTGTTGGCCATGCTCAGTGTATATCAGCTGTGGGCTTAGGTGGCCCATCCCTGGGTTATAACAAGCTGCTAATGGCATCTGGGGTGATGGGCTCCAATGTTCCCCTCCACTGTAAGCCTGGAGAGCCTTTCCCATCACTATAGAAAGGAAACCCTTCTTTTCAGTTCTAATTGGTCCCAAGCAGGGCAACGAACTACCCCCGAAACAATAGCCAGAGACAGTCATTGGCCCTTGTTTTACCTTTAGACTAGTTAGGAGACAGCCCCAGTATTAGAAATGAGAATGATACCAAAGTACTGTTAGGTTACGTTGGGAAGGTGGACTGTCATAAGAATAATCATTCACATGCACTAGATTGCTGCCACAAGTTTCTCACTCTATTGCCACAACAATCTTAAGAAAAGTAATAAATTGGACTTCACCAAATTAGAAGTATCAAAAGACAGCATTAACAAAGTGAAAGGGCAAGACAAAGACTGACAGGAAATATTATATATATATATATATATATATATATATATATCGCTCTCATCAGAAAATAGATTTTGTATGAAATAATATAAATTTTTGCCTTGAAATATTGTTGAATGGTTCAAACATCATTGAATTTTGAGCTTCAGATAACTAAAATGACAGAGTTAATTAAATGGACATAGTAAGAGGAAGTATGGTGCAATTTTTAAAATTCAGTGTAACCATTTTCTGAAAATATCCAAAGTCCAGATGAATAAAATAAAAAATAACAACATATGTTGTTAGTATAGATCTTCAATATATCACAGGGAATATTTAACATGGCATGAGATAAAATAACACCATGAGATTTACACAAAAATCACATTGGAGAGCTCTGGGGGCCACTTCCATGAGTAAATTCACTCCAAAAATTAAATTATATGTTAGAATAATTGCACAGGATTTGCTAAGAAATTTT
>CAUYPK010160743.1:0-41221 GCA_963574355.1 Loris lydekkerianus | reverse complement strand
GATTCTTGTATGCAGCAGATATCTGGCCTAAGTTTTTGTATCCAGTCAGACAATCTGTGCCCCTTAAGAGGACAGTTTTAAGCCATTCAAATTAATTGAGAGTATTGATAAGCCTGGTAGTATTTTGGGTGTCAAGTTTTTCTAAAGTCCAGTGGGCATTTTGAATCTTTTCACCACTGTGGAAATTGGGTTTTGGTCAAGAATTTTAGAGTGTGTTTACTTTGGTGGTAGAGCATTGTGCTGGTGATTATGGAAGATGGGTCTGAGGATATCCTGAAGAGCTGGTTTGGTTATGGCAAATTTCTTCAATGTGTGTATGTTATTGAAGTATTTAACTTCTCCATCATAAATGAAACTCAGTTTAGCTAGATACAGGATCCTGGGCTGAAAGTTGTTTTGTTTTAGGAGATTGAAGGTAGATGACCATCCTCTTCTGGCTTGAAACGTTTCAGCAGAGAGATCTGTAGTCATTCTAATATTCTTACCCTTGTAAGTTTTGATTTTCTTGCAGGATTTTCTCTTTTATATTAACTTTGGCAAAGTTAATTACCATCTGTCTAGAAGATGCTTTATTTGGGTCAAGTCATGCTGGGGTTCTGAAACTGTCTACTATATAAATTTCAGTATCTCTGCCATGCTTGGGAAGTTCTCCTCAATTATGTCTTGGAGTAGAGTTTCTATGCCTTTCAGACCATCCTCTTCTTCAGGGATTCCTGTGAGGCAAATGTTTGCTCTTTTGGAGTGGTCCCACAATTCTCTCAGGGAATGATCTGTTTTTGCTGTGCACTTCTCTTCCTCTTTGAGTGTTTAGGAGCATTCAAAAGCTTTGTCTTCAATGTCAGAGATCTTTTCCTCTGCCTGCTCCATTCTGTTACTGAGGAATTCTGCTGTATTTCTCAGATCTTTGAGGGCTGCAGGTTCTTGCCACAATGCTTGAAAATCTTTGGTGATTTTGTCTTTGAATTCATTGAATTCTTGAGACAACTTTTGAATTGCTCCTTGAATTTCTAATTCCAACTTTACCTCTATTCTATTAATCTTATTTGCAACACAAATTCTGAATTAAATTTCTGACATTTCAGCTATTTGTTTATGAATGGGATCTTCTGTTGTGTCTCCTTTGTCCTTCCTTGGGGGAGTTAATCTACTCTGATTATTCATGTTGCCAGAGTTTTTCCACTGATTCTATCCCATTATTATTTTTCACCATTTGGCTAGAGAAGCTGGTAAGGTGAAATTAAATTGAGGGCTCCTGGAGTTGTAATTAACCAGCCTGTTACCAAAGAACTGGGGCTGGTAATTGCAGTTTTTCCCTTGGAGCTTTACAAAGGTCACATTCAGTACTATAGCATAAAACTTTGGGGACCTGCTTGGTGTGGTGGGGCTAGATGGCTCTGACCTGTATTCAGCTAATCTCTATCCAATCCTAGTGAACCAGTGGCTTTGGGCTGAAATCTCAGCTGTGGAGATATATAAGCAACAGATACATCCCCACACACACAGGTGACAACTGGAAGGGGATAATCCCACACTCCCACAACACGCAAGCAGGGTACAACCTTGGTGGGTCCCCAGGTAATCGGCCTAGGTCAAGAGTTCCAAACCAATTGTCCTAGTCAACACAAACATCAATCATGTGGGAGAGTTCAAAAAGTCCCTGCATCTAGGTGGGGGAGCTCAAGTGTAACTCACTCTAGTGCTCTGTGGAGTCAGAGAGGCCCACCCAGCAAAATAGTCCAGGGAGACTGGTGCCTCTTTCCTCTCCTTACACCTCTGTCACAACCTTGTGGTATTCCCACAGGGCTGTGGCCCAGTTCCCTCCAATGAGCAAGTGCACCAGAGGTTTGGGCCTGCTAGAGTCAAGGAAAGTCAATGCCTTGTCAGCCAAGCGACCACACACTGAAACCAGCCAGCTGGGGGATTTGAAGTCTGATTACCTCGGGTGCTCAATGGAAACTGAGGAGTGTTCCACCTGAGCTTGTTTCAAACTAGAGGTTAACAAAGCAGCAAATGTTTTTCACCTTCAGAAACCATGCTTCTTCCCCAGCAGCTCTACTCCTCTGGTATCTCTGCAATGCAAGCTTTAGCTCCCTCCGGCAGTCCTCATAATTAGGGAGGTGTCTGTCTGAAATTTGACCCTGGTTGGAATGATCTATTAATGCTGCTGCTAGCTGGGAGATGTTTCCACTCGAGTTCCCACACCTCTGTGGTTCCGAAGCCCCCACCCATTGTACAGAAACCAAAGCCTCTGCCCACTGCTGAGTTGCTTTTTCTCAGAGCCAAACCAGCCACCTCTCTCCCATGCCTTTCTGCACTGTTACCGGATTCACAGTTACAGTGTAGCTGCGCTACCTCAGACCATGCAATGCCTTGTCTTAACAAAGAACCATGTGGTCTCTGCAGGGGTTGGGCTTCTAGACCAAGGTCAGGGGGAAGGATGCACTGGGAGTTCAAAGTGGCAGGGAAAATATTTGTTCAAACTTCATGCCAGACAAGAGAATGCCCAGGCTCACAGCAAGGACTCTTTGGAGAAGGAGCCCCAGCTTCCAGCAACTCGCTCCCATGGGGTGAGAGAAGAGGACCTCAGTTCACTGCTTACTAGTAGAGATCTCACAGCAAGCAAGCAATTCTCTTGGGGGGGGGGGACGGACATGCTTCCTCTTTGAGGTGGGTTCTGTACCTTAAATTTGTTTCCTTGGAGTTGCAGCTTGCCTCAGCAGAGAAGATGTGCAATTATCAATCTCTTCTCTCAGCTTGGCTTCCACCCTTCAGCTTTGTTGGGTTCTTTCTGGTCTATATCTCTTCCTCTGGATAGAAGTTTCTGTTGAAAGCTGGCTTCAGTTGGATATCATCCCCCTCTCCCCTTTACTCTTATTGAATGTAACAACTGGAGTTAGGGAAAACAGCCTACCCAATGTTTTAGCAGAACACAAAGCACATTGAAACAAAATGAACAAACAAACAAAAAAACAAACACACAAACAATCAAAAACAGAAACAGAAAAAAAACTCAAATAGCCTGATGTAAGCAATCTCAGCAACCCTAAGAGGAAGGGGAGGACTCAGCACTCGTAGCCCAGCAGCCAGGGCACCAGCCACACACACCAGAACTGGGGGGGCTTCAACCTGGTCCAGGGCCCACCAAACAACAACAGCTACAACCAAAAAACAGCCGGGTACTATTGCAGGAGGCTGTAGCCCCAGCCACCTGGGAGGCGGAGGCAAGAGAACCCCTCAGCTCAATAGAGTTAGAGTTTGCCATGAGCTGCGATGCCACAGTACTCCATCCAGGGCAACATAGACTGTCTTAAAAAAAAAAAAAAAAAAAAAAAATTTAACAATAACTCCTACAAGAAAGAAAAAAGGAAAAAAATCAAAAATAACAAACAAAGAGAGAAAAAAGACAACAAAATTATTCATATATATGTATATATATAACATACAACTATATATATGCCATAGGGATTGACTTTAGTAGGAATATATTTATGTTGCAGTATACTTTCTGGACACCAGGTGGTGCCATGAGTGGTTCCCAGGGTTACACGTGTCTCCTGGCTTAAATTGTTCTTGGTGTTGCCTGATTACCTGCTGGTGCCTAGACCCTGCTGAACTGCTGATTCCACCAATTTAAAAAAATCTTCACAGGCAGGTTTCTCAAATTCTTCCTGCAACAGTTCCCATGAACTCCCGGATATCCTGGGCCAGTTCAGAGTGTAGGACGACTGTCTGCCAGTAAGACTCAAATCCCTGCACCTGGCCCATGCAGAAAGGTGCCTGAGGTGACGGCCATCTCCCAAATTCCAAAACAATGGCCTCTTACTATCCAGGATCTTTCCTGTCTAAGTGTCTCTCTCGCTGCCTAACTGCAGTGGTGCTGTACCAGATGGCACCCCACACTGGCCATCTAATTCCACTCTGGAGTCTACTCTTCACAATCTTTCCACACAATGCCTAGTTTCCCCACAAACTGGGAACTACAATCCTCCATGGTGGGGCTGATTGACACCTCTGCCGCCCACAGCCGCTGCAGTCCATGGCAGAACCTTTACTGGCAGTCTCTATGGCTCTGGTTTACACTCCAAGTCCAGCAATCTACCACCTCGCTGCACACCCCAAATTGCCACTCCACACCAATATTCCACACTGGGAATGATCTAGCCCACTCACTCTCACCTGTTACAGGAGAGCTGAGCTAAACATCCTTCCCATCCGCCATCATGCTCCACCTTCTAAAATTCTTCAATACAGAATCTTTATCAAAAATATGATTTCCAAAATTTTTTCTCATTTTATATGTTGTCTTTTCACTTTCTTTTATTTTGTCTTTTCACTTTCTTGATTATGTTGGTTGAAGCATAGAAGTTTTAAATTTTGTTGAATTCCAATTTAAATATTTTGTGTGTTACCTGTGTTAATCTCTGTCTTTTAAATTATTACAGGCATTTTTATTTAATGTAGTAGTTGATATGATTAGATTTAAATATACTATATTTATATCTATAATATATACTATATTTAAATATGCTATAGTTATATCTGTTTTTATGTGCCCTGTTTGTTCTTCATTTCCTCTCAAACTCTTTCCTTGCCTTCTTATGATTAATTGAATTAATAACATTCTAATACACCAACAACAGTCAAGCCGAGAATCGAATCAAAGACTCAGTGCTGTTCACAGTAGCAAAAAAGAAAATAAAATACCCAGGGATATATTTAACCAAGGAGGTAATAGATCCCTTCAAGAAGAACTACAAGTCACTGAGGAAGACAATTGCTCAGGATGTAAAGAAATGGAAAAATATATCATGCTCACGGGTGGCAGAATCAATATTGTTAAAATGTCTATACTATCTAAAGACTTCTACAGATTCAATGCAATCTCCATACAAATACCAATGTCATTTTTCATAGATATAGAAAAAATCATTCTATGCTTTGTATAGAACCCACCAAAGCAACCATAAGCAAAAAGGACAAATTGGGAGGCAACTCTTTACAGACTTTAAGCTATACTACAAGGCTGTAATAATCAAAACATCATGGTACTGGCACAAGGACAAAGACATGGACCAATGGATCAGAACAGAAAACCCAGATATAAAACCAGATATAAAACCATCCTCATATTACCATCTGATCTTTAACAAAACAGACAACAATGTATACTATGGAGAAGAATCCCTTTTCAATTAAATGGTGCTAGGAAAATTGGGTAGCTACATGTAGAAGATTGAAACAGGATTCACACCTTTTACTGCCCCCCAAAACTAATTTACAATGGATAACAGACTTAAACTGAAGGCATGAAACTATAAGAATTCTAAAAAAAAAATTGGAAAAATTCTTATAGACATTGGCCTAGGCAAAGAATTTCTGAAGAAGACCCCAAAGGTGATCACATCAACAACAACAAAAATTAACAAACAGGACCTGACTAAATTAAGACACTTCTGCATAGCCAAGGAAACAATCAATAAAGCAAATAGACAACCTACAGGATGAGATAAAATATTTTCTTGGTATAGAACTGATAAAGGGCTGACAAACAGAACCTATAAAGAACTCAAACAAATCAACAAGAAAGAAAATCAAAGAACCCCATTAAAAAGTGAGCCAAAGACAAGGACAGAAGCTTTTTAAAAGAAGATATACTGATGGCCAATAAACATATGAAAAAAAAAAATGCTCCATATCTCTAATCATAAGAGAAATGGGAATAAAAACCGCAACGAAGTATCACCTAACTCCAATGAGACCAACTTTTTAAAAAATATCCCAAAGCAACAGATGCCAGCATGGATGCAGAGAGAATTAACACTTACACACTGTTGATGGGACTGCAAACTAGTACAACCTCTATGGAAAGTCAGATGGAGATATTTCAAAGAACAAAAGTAGGCATACCATTTGATCCAGAAATCCCACTATTGGGGATATTCTCAAAAGAAAAAAAGTAATCTTACCAAAAGACAAGTGCATTCAAATGTTTGCTGCAGCACTATTCACAATTACAAAGATGTGGAAATAACCCAAGTGTTCATCAATACATGAGTGGATTAAGAAAATGTGGTATATGTATAGCATGGGGTACTATTCAGTCACAAAAAAAATAAATAAATAAAAATTAAAAAAAAAAATGGTGAACTAATACCTTTTGGAACAACCTGAAAAGAATTGGAGACCATTCTTCTAAGTGAAGTTTCACAAAAATGGAAAAAGAAGTACCATATGTACTCACTGTTAAAATGGAACTAATCGATCAACACTCATGAGCACATTTTGGTAGTAAAACTCAACAGAAAGCAAGTAGGGGTGAGAGGGCAGGATAAGAGTAAATTCACACCTAAACAGGCAACACATGCTACTTGGGTGAGAGATACACTTATAACTTTGATGCAAACTGCACAAAAGCAATTCATGTAACCAAAATATTTGTACCTTTGTAATATCATGGAATAAAAAAATCAAAATAAATAAATGCCAGTCAGTCATATCTAAAAATACTCTTTCACTATATAACATCTAGATGAGTGTTTGAACAAATATCTAAGCAGCATAGTCTAGCTAAGCTGACACATAAAAGTAACCATCACAGCACCCATGTTTAGGTTCAATGTGAAAACTCTGACAGTTGTGTTGTACACTGTTTCCAGAGTTCCTCGTAGCGATTAAGCTCCAATTGCCCACAGTGATGACTTGCTTGATAAGGCAGCATTTGTGGGTTTCTTCTCCCTTGCTATTTACTTTCTCTTCCTTTATCAGCGTCTTCTGGAGTTATTTTCAAAGTAACAGCTGAATTATTGCCTCTCAGTTGATGCTGAGAGAATTCTGACTAAGATGCAGAATATAGAATTACCACAGTAGTGCGCACAATAAAAAAATTGTATATTCTGGAATATAAAAAAATATTTTTCTCCTACAGTACAGGTGCAATTCAGATATTTTATCTCTATTGAAGTTTCCTTTCTGAAGCCAACACATACTTTTTGTTATCATTAATATAAATAATTTTTAAAGTTGGAGAACTATTTTTTGCTTTAATCATAGTCATAAACCTTAGAGATAAAATATTCACCTGTTTTTAAAGGAAGTTATAAACGATGAAAAGAAGATAGACAATTTCATTGAAAGTTTAAAAGTATAATTAAAGAAATGCTAAAATTTTGTGCTAAGAAACTAGGTTCAGGACAGTGTAACTTAAAGACAATAAGGCTGGAGGTTTTAGCTCTAGATGTGGACTTATATCTTTATGTATTGGGTGAAGCATATAATTTAATCATGAGTTGTTTGATGTGAAGCAATTTATTTTCATGCAGATGACAAGGAAATTGCCTACTCCTTCACTCTCAAATATTTTATGAAGTTGATGTATTTAAAATGCTTAACTTATGCAAAAATGCAAAAACCATGCTATATTATGCTTTTAATAATTCTGTGCATCCTGTTCTTGATATAACAGTTTTCGGTGAAATAGCTTCATGTTCTTGTGACATGATTTTTTCCTTGATAGCATTTTTGAGGTCACAGGCCAGAGATACTAAAATATTTTGAAAAAGTAAATCTGCAAATTTTATAATTGAGGTAAGAGGAGTGCCATACATGGTATGAATTTTACATCTAAAAGGCATATTAAAAAAAATGAAGGATGTCAAGTTGGAAATACATTATATAATACCAGAAAAATGTTGAAATGTGCCACTCTTTAAGTAGCATTATTAATGATTGAGATGACAGTGATCATTATCCTAAGGATGATTACCTAAGATAATCTGACAATACTGGAGAACAGGAATATGTTTCAGAATATGTTATGGTTCATTTGCACCAGAATGCTTACTGCAGCTCAATTCATAATTGCTAAGATGTGGAAGCAACCCAAGTGCTCATCAACCCATAAATGTATTAATAAGCTGATATACACATACCATGGAGTACTATTTGTAAAGAAAAAATGGAGACTTTATATCTTTTGTGTTTACCTGGATAGAGTTGAAACACATTATGCTTAGTAAAGTGTCACAAGAATGGGGGGAAAATATATCCAATGTACTCAATACTAATAACCAATATATAAACAATTTCATGACCACAGAAAAGAAAAATACTAGTACAGTCTAGCCAGGAGAAGAGGAAAGGGAGGGAGAAGGGAGAGGGGAGGAGTTAGGGTGATTGGCAGGATCTCTTCTATTGTGCACAATGTGAGGGTGTTCAGCGCACCCCCTATGTTAAGGACTCCACTGCAACTTGAACTTTGCCTTGGAAATGCAAATAATATAATCTAACCATTTGTAACCTCATATCAATCTAAAAAAAAAAAGAATATGTACTGATTTTTTTAACTCAAAATATGGATCTCATTACCTTAGCTTCTGACCTCATTGTTTGTAGATTTATCTGCACTCCTATTCCTAATTTTCTTCTCACTGAAAATATTCTCTCACTCTAGATTTATAGGTCACGATTAATCCTTCAAAGTTTATTGATAGAAACTTCAGTCTGAATATCAATGCTACTAGGTATAATTGTTATACACTTACCTTGATGCATCATTTATTTGAAATAAGAGTTTTTTCAATGCCAATAATCTTCTCTCTTGAACTTTAGAACCATGGTTTATAATTCTAAGGCTCTTATCATGTAATGCCAATATTTATGTTCAGTCCTTTCTCTGTGAGTGAGATTTGTGGATAGGCTATGTATTACTGATTTGGATCTTAGGAATAAATCCTGTGTGTAAAGCTATTAACCTTACAAATCAACTCCTTACATAGAAATAATCATAGGCATTTGGCTCTCGTGATCATGTCTGATTGACTTTTGATAATAAATAGGTTTTTAGCACATGACAATTCAGAAGACTAAGAATTCTTAGTACATTGATGACTAGTAAAAAATCTCTTTAAAGAAGCCAATAGTATTGTTGAAATTAGCTGGTAATCTCCTTCAGCACAGAAGCCTGGTATTACCACTACCTCCAATGGCAACTTCCTGGCAGGATAAAGTACTTGAGTTGGAGTATGCTAAACTTATTCATTATAACCAGAGGGATTTTTCCATCAATATGATGGCATTATGTCAGAGAATAAATAAATACTAAAATTTTCGGAAATAATTATGATTTGATGAGGCAATAAATGGCAGCTGTTAAGAACAACGGTTTTTTAATTAGGCAGATGTAGCATTTACCCTCCTACCCCCAGCTAACTAACTAAATAAATGAGGAACTAACTGTATTCCCTTATACCAGCCTCTCTGAGTCTTATTTCTCTCTACCGTTCTCTCTACTGATCTACCCCAGAGGGCTGTGTGAGCATTAAGGGAGACTGAACATGGTAAGTGCTCTTGCACTTGGCATTGCTCCAATGAGCCCCATAGAGTGGTTACATCAGCATACTGACTCACATAAAGCAATTATATTCAGTGCTTTCCTTTCTAGTTGCTGATGTCAGATCCTAATAAATTATGGTTGTTCTAGAATCCCCCAAACCATCAAACCCCCAAGCTCTGCTTTGACTGATAGGATCATTTTTGTTGAGAGAATTATATTTTAAAATTAACTCCATCACTAGTTTCTATGATAAGTGTGCATGCCCAGGGAAAAGTAAAGATGCCCCTGGGATGAACAAACAAATATCAGAGTGTCTATAGCAATTTTCTTTCTTTTCTGTTTCACTTTTGTATCAGTGCATTAGGATGTATATAAAAATTATAAATAAACATTCATGTTGGAGGATTGCTTCTCTGGGCGTACAATCGTTAAAGTTTTGGAATCCACTGTTCTAAAACACTAGTTGGCAAAATAAGGTCCATGGGTCAAATACAGCCCACCACTTTCTTTTATGAATAAAGTTTTATTGGAATGCAGTCAACAGTCTTTATTTACACACGTTCAAAGGTTGCTTTTGCACTCCAGTGGCAAGTGGAGTAGTCGGCCACACTGCATAGATGGCCTGCAAAGCCTAAAATATTTACTAACTGACACTTTAAAGTTTGCCATTCCCTATTCTAGAAAATGGTGTGCATAGGAGGAGGAATATGAGGCAGGTTTTTATACCCGTTCACACCCAGCCCTCTCTGATACACTGGCCAACTCAAAAAGTGGATGATGTTTTCCAGCCTCCTGCTACTCAACGTGTCGGTGCTCACATCGCCTAGAAGCCTGTTTGAAATACAGATTCTTGGGACCCACCCCAGACCAATCAGGACCTACTTTTGAACAAGACAAGGTCTTTAAGAGAGATGTGTGAGCATGAAAGTTTGAGAAACACCAGTCTAACCTACACAACCATCAGGTCATGTTATTGGAATGCTTAGAAACTGCAAGGCACTGGGAGTGGCCATTGTTAATTTAGATCTCTTGTTGAGCCTACATCTGCTTCTTGCATTGAGCTGATGAACAGATTCACCATATATAGAGAACCAGGGGAGCTGGCATGATCTGGCTTTTTTCCAGTTAATATTTATATATGGAAAGTCTGAGTCAACAGTGTATGAGCTTTGAGGCCTCTCTCTTTTATTAAAAGAAAAGAAAAAACATAATCTTGTTCTTGAAAGTTAAACCTCCCTCTGTGATGTGTTCACTGTTGGAGAAACACATAAGAAACATACATGGAAGGGCAATTGATCTCCAGATTTTTGTTGTTCATAGTTTTAAAACAAATTCCTAACACTTTTCTAAGCACATTAAAGACAGTGTTTCCACTCCCCCACCTCACAAAGAATTGAAGGGAGGAGTTACTGCGGGGTTGGGGGTTAGTGCAGGACGGAATGGGTTCCTTCAATGCACAGGGTCAAACCAGGGCTCCCTTGCTGCTCAGGGCTGGGCACCTGGTCTGTGGCCCTAAGGGAGCATCACATCAGCCTCTCTGTACACTCTGGCTCAGAAGGGTCAACCCCTTCCTGCCATGAGGTTCTGTCGTGAGGTTTTCAGTTTTCCTAATTAACTATTAATGAGGTGGGTGTAATTTATTGACTAGGGTGAGGTAAACTGGCTGTGCCTGGGGTCTGAGTTATGTTTCCTCAGGGGAAAGAAAACTTATGAAATAAATCATTCCCTTTTTAATTAGCAGCTTTGGCTAGCTCACTTGACATGACGGAGCAAAATGGGAAAAGAAGCCAGCAGTTTAGTCAGAAACCCAAACGTGGGTCTCATTTGCTGCTCAGCTGAGAGATTTATGCAGTTCAGGGTGAATGTGTCAGGGGACCTGCGTTAGTGACACGAAGCAACATAATGAAATGTGCGGCTGCAGCTCTGGACAAACCCTTGAACAGGTTTCTTCCATTTTTAACTCAATGGAAAAAGGGTTCCAAATGGAAAAAGGCAGAGAATGCTAAATAGAAGAGGGGAACTAATTCGTGTATTTTCTAACCCTTTTGACATAGCTTCCTACCACCTTATCTGTCCCAGTGTGCTTTTCTTCCACATGTATGCATCATTTTTACTTCCTCAACACAGAATGCCTCTTCCCTGATTTTAACAGCACACCTTATTTGACATAAATGCATCTAAGCCAGATGTATAATATTAGGTATGTGGACAGGACATGATTTTGTGCTAGGGAGCTGGGAGAATGAATCTACGAGGTAGGAGCTCATAGACATGTGAGAAGAGAACAATCTTTAAAAGCTCATGAGAATAAAATGAATTGATGATGAGAAGTTTTAGCATACCTAGAGTAATTCAAATTATTTTCTACATTTCACAATACAGATCATGATCAAAAGTTCAAAAGTACATTGGCCCACTGCCTCCCCTCAGTAACTACCACCCTAAAAACTGAACAAGTAAAATGTACAGTTGTTGGTCCCGATATTCCTGAGTAGAACCCATTAGATGTTTCCAATTTAATGCCCACCCACACTATGAGATTCTGAGTTCCAAGTTGAACTTTCCCTTTCTGGGGTTAGACTCTACCTTTTGTGGCCTAACATGGTTTCCTGCCTCAAAGAAGGATGACTCAACAAACTTTGTGGAGATCAGTTGGCTCGCTGAAACATTTCGATAAGCTAAATGTGAATGAATAAAAAATCATATTGATTACATTTTCCTGACCATACAGGTGGTTTTAACGGAAAATGAGCTTGGCCTGAAGCATTGTGTTCTAAAGTTTGTGTCTGGACTCATTTTTGTGAGGAGTCAGCTCTGGTAGAGCCCACTCTTCACTTCTCAGCCATCCCTTTCCCCACATGGTTACCTATTTCCTCTGTGGAAACTTGGAGGAAACAAGGAATTTGGTACTTTTTTCCTAGAAAAGGCTCTTTATCCACATCTAGGTCTTAAAGAAGAAACTCACTTCCATACTACCTATTAAAAAAAAAAAAAAAAAGAAAGAAAGAGAGAGAGAGAATAAGAAACGAAGGAAGGAAGGAAGAAAGGAAGGAAGGAAGGAAGGAAGGAAGGAAGGAAGGAAGGAAGGAAGGAAGGAAGGAAAACAAAATGGATCAGAGAACCTTTTTCCTGCCACAGAGCTCTTATGAAAATTCTGGTAGCTCATGTTCTCTCTTTTTTGTTGATCCTATATACCTTTGTCCAACAATACTTCATATTCATTAAGCTCAAACCCTGCTACTCCAGTCTCTTTTCCATGCTTTAGTGTGGAAGAAAGAATCAGCTCTTCCCAGAGGCCAGCATCTCTTCAGGTCCCCTTCAGAGGCCACTTGGCCCACCTGCTGCTGAGAAGGCAGAGGCGGATGGATTCAAATGCAGCCATGGCCCTCATGGAACGGGGCAGAGAGCTCATTTGAGGAAGAACAGACCACTAATAAATTGCACGGTCATTACCCTTTATGCATACTTGTTCTAATAGGTGTCGCAGATTCCTGCCTCCTAATAAGGAAAGGAAGTAGAAAAACACATAAATTCTCTCAAGGGAGTCAGACAGCCCGAAGCCACGCTCAACAGCTGCAAACGTTACCATGAGCACAAAAGCAAAACAGGGCTTAAAAAAGTGATACGTTGCCAGGGATTTTGGCAAGATTTCCTTGGATCCAGACTATGTTTTGCACTGTTTCAGTTGAAAAGAAGAGCAGCAGTCCTGCCTGCCACATGTGATGGAATTTGGAGATTAAATAAACAATGGCATTAATTGATCTAAAAGGGCTTTGTTGAATGCATCCCAACATTTTGTCTTTATCCCATGGATTTGTTTGTTTGCTTGCTTGCATGCTTAGTTGTTTGTTTTAACAGGTTTCCCCTACTCCTCACCTCCCGTTTCTTTTCTTTTAAAGTCTCAACAGTTCAAGTTTTGCTGCAAGATGGAAGCTACTCCCTAACTGCCCCCTCGCACTCCCCCAATGCCAGAGTGTCATTAAGGTCTGACTCTTGAATATTGGATGTTTTCTTAGGGAGTGGTTCTTACTTTCCCACCTCGCCCTTTCCACCCTCCTTTTCTTCTTTTCTAGGATTTACTTTCTCTGAAATGGCCTGGAGATTCATTATGGATGTGCTGGGCACATGCACGGTGGCTGCGAGGGGGAAATTCCTGTGCTTGTTTAGGATGTCAGTCTACCCCCCTGAGTTAATGGGCTTGTGTAGAAAAACCAAGAGAGTATACGGGGTCAGAGTTAAAAGCGATCCAAAAGTCTGGAGCAGCAGATATGAATTTATTGTGTATTCTGATTTTGTTCAAATTCATTCCTTAGTTTTGATAATGAAGACTGAGTCTTTGTGCTAAATAGTTTTCCTCTAAGGATGTGATGAAGGCTTTCTTCACAACTATATGTTTACTGGTCTCACTCACACTGACTGTGGGGGAAGTTACTTTTGAGAACAATGTGTGATTCTAAGCTTGAATTTTTTTGTTGTTGGTTTTTGTTTTTAAATTAATTTATTTCATCTAATTTTGCATAAATGGATGCTGGGATATTGAGTTCCTAAAGGGTCCTTTATTCATATAAAAAGCAGAGCTCCATAGAATTCCATGTTTCCATTAAACGACCAGAAAAAAGTTCCTCCATTACTTAGATTTTTTTTTTTAATGCTTGTACTGAAATATAGCATCAGATAAATGGTCATTTTCCTTCCATAAAAGGATCTATTACCATTTTTTAAACCAGACACTCAGTCCAGGAAGACAGAAAATCAGTCCTTACCTCCATTTTCCAGCATTTAGCCAGGGATTTTTCTTTATTTCTTTATTTTGTATCATAAACAGAAAAACCAAGATATTTTATGATTTCATGTTTATCAATAGTTGTGCATAGGTAGCCATGGTAGAAATAAAATGGCTAAAAATCTCAGGTTTAAGTTCCTTCAAAATAGCCAAGAAATTCAAGGGTTACATCATAGTGCTTCAGATGCAGAGCCTTTGATTCCAAATAATTAACTTTTGGAAAACCACACGACATTTATTAAAATTAAAAAGACATTTTGTCTTGGCACCTACACTTTGGGGGAATCTTTCCTTTAGAAATAAAATACCACAGTAGTTTTGGATTTACCTATCCATCCATCTTTCTGTCTATCCATTCATTCTCTCTCTATCTGCACACACATATGCACATGCTCATTAAAGCATTGTTGAATGAATCAAAGAGCTGCAAATAATCTGAATAGCGAGTAATAGGAGAAAGGCTGAAAAAAAATGGTGGCATGTCCTTGCCTTGCTATCACTGATGTATCATTAGGTGAGAGTCTATAAATAAGTGACGCAGCTATGAAAAGACACCAGTTGTTTCCCACAATCCCAGATAAAGCATTTTTATTCTCTATCAAACATCTTTATTTGTATTGATACAATCAAGCTTTTGTGCACTCTGCATAAAGGAGTTACATGTAATATTTAATTTTTCAGAGGGGAAAAGCCACATCAGATGATGTGTCCCTTAGAGAGAGAAAGAGAAAGAGAGAGGACTGCAGTTGGGGCTACTGGCATCTCACTTGGATTTGCAATGTTTTATTTCCTTTTTTTTTTTTTTATTAAATCATAGCTGTGTACATTAATGCGATCATAGGGCACCATACACTGGTTTTACATACCCTTTGACATATTTTCATCACACTGGTTAACATAGCTTTCCTGGCATTTTCTTAGTTATTTCTTAGTTAAGACTTTTATATTCTACATTTACTAAGTTTCACATGTACCCTTGTAAGATGCACGGTAGGTGTAATCCCACCAATCACTCTCCCTCTGCCCAACCTCCCCTCTCCCTCACCTCCCTCTCCCCCTTCTCCATAATGTTTTATTTCTTAAGGCAGATAGTTACTACAAGGGTTGTCACTATGTCTTTCTTTGTCCTCTTTTGTATGCCTGAAACATTTTATAATTTTTAAAAGAGAATTGAGCTTTAATATGTTGAGAAGCCCAAGGTTGGTATGTGACAACACTGTCCATTGGAAACTTGGGATAGGAGGACCTGTCACAGTAGCCCCAGGAATATCCCTTGTCTTCCCCAGTCAGGCCTCCCCACCACCCTTCATACAAAACACATCCTGGAGAAGCAAAAAGTTTTAATTTAACAAATTACAGTACATTAATCATTACAGTATAAGAGAGAGCTTTGACACTAATTGATCTAAGAGAGATTTAGACACAATTGCAGTCGACACAGGTCACATTTCTATTTGCTCATGCGAACATTCTAACACACAAAACAGCATCTCATGAAAAGTTCTGCAGACACTTGATCCTATGCCAGTCCCCAGAGGCAGGCTGAGTAGAGGTGCTATCCTCTGACTACACCCTAGTGATTCAGAGTAAACATTTACCTGGTGATTTGGGAATTGGACACGTGTACTAGAGAAGTAAAGTGATGGTGGAACTATCTGGTATAATACTTCCTTTTGCAGGGATTTTTAAGGGTGCAGATTCATGGGAGTTTGAAAGGCCCATGGTAACTGCAGCTGGCTGGAGGTGCACCCTGCTCCAGTGCCGGCCTTCAGGCTCCCAGCCCGGCTCCTTTCCACTCTATTGCACTTCACACCATTAATCACAGGGCCTCTCCCCAGCCTGCTGGTCTCAGATCATCATCCCAAGATATCAACTTGCCTAATTATATTTAATTCTCTAAACTTTCTCCTGTGGTAGAAAGCAAAAGGCACTGGCTATGGCTTTTCTCTTGTAAATATTTAGAAGAACTGTCCTGGAGTGTTAGAATGTGTATTCCTACTTAGAGGAAGTGGCCTCTTGGTGGTGATGAACCAACGACACTTGCTACCAGCACAAGCCATAGATCTCCAGAATGAGCTGCCTCAGAATGGGCCTCTTCTTTCTAAAGAATTCAGAGTATGGCTCAGATCATTCAAATGGAGTTTATAGTAGTTGAAAAAGAAGCTCAATGTTGCTAAATATATCTGCTATGTTATTTTAACCTCTATAAATGATGATTTAATTTTAATTAACATGGATGCATTGTATTGGATGCATTGCATTGTAAAAGGCTCTAATATCTGATAGCAATGGGAATGATATTGCCAATGTGCACTGTATGTGAGTGCAGGAGGCAGTTAGAATAGGAAGAGCTGAAGCAGACACACCAGCCTAAGATGAGTTTACTCTCAAAAGGAGAGAAGAAGAAAGACAAAGGAAAAAAACAAGAGAAGAGCAAATACACAGAACAAGGCAATGCTGGACATATGCTGGCTGTGCAGAGAAATAAGATTTGCTCAGATGAGTCTCAAAGCATGTGCTGACAGCTACTGAGTAGTAAAACCATGTTCTGTGCTACTTTGTTTCATACAAGGACTTATTCTTACCAGCCAGGAATTCGAGGGGTAGAGTACGAGTATTAAGTAGTAAGCAGGCAAGAATAATTTTAAGCACATGTGAAATGACACAGAAATATCTGTTTTACCTTTTTGTTGTTAAACTTGCTTGCAACGATTTGTTTACTTATATTTAACATAGAATGCAGTAATTTATATCTTCACTCCACAACTGAGGTCATCCTCTTCTGCTCTAAACCAGCGTCTCCCCCAGTATTACCTCTCCCTTTGGGGGCACCTTGCATAGGAGGCCTCCCAACTTGAACCTGGAAGATTTAAGATGACTATGGTCCTTGTCACTCCCTAACAATGCCTCCAAGTGGTTTCTTAGACTTTCCCCTCGACCTACTTCCCCTGCCCAGTTCCGGCCTTCATGAAGTCTCACCCAGGCCATTGGAACGGACTCCTTCCTCTTCTTGCCTTTACTCTGCACCCTCACGATGTATTTTTCATATAGATGCCAGAGTCCCAGGTTTCTAAATGAGAATCTGAACATGTTACTTTTTCAATGAAAACCTTTCATGACTGTCCATGACCTATAAAATAAACCCATATTAGTAAATAGATTATTTGAATAGATTCATTCATATACTTAACACCCATTTTTCATGAGATTTGGTGAAGACTTTGCCACATCTAAGAACTTCAACATGAGATAACCTTGCTTCTTATGCTCTAGTATCTATTGTAGACCTTCATCATTGCCATATTATATTATATCTCAATCACCTGTGTAGTCTATTCACTTCTTTCATTAGATTATAAACTCCCCACTGCACCTGGCATATGATAAAAGGTCAAAAAGGATAGTTGAACAAATCTTTTCTTTATCAAAAATACAATTGAGTGCTAAGTGGCATAAAATAAACCAGGATTTTCCTTGGGCAGAGCTTCTCATTTCTAAATGAAACCAACTATAAAAATAGAAGTCACTGGATATCAGAAACTAGGGATATACAGTGTGCATAAAGTAGTAATAGAAGTTTTCAGTATGATGCTATTTTTTTAAATAAAAAGAAGGAAGATAAAGCAGTATTGATGTTCAAATATAAATCAAGACAAGACTGTCTTGGAAAATGATTTTTTTTTTAAATATTGGCTTTATTGAGATATAATTAATATACACTATCTTAAAGTGCAGGATTCAGTGGCATTTAATATATTTACAGAGTTGTGGGGCCATCACCACCAATGTCTCATTGTAAGATATTTTTATCACTCCACCAAGAAACCCTGTACCCTTTTGGAGATACTCTACAGTGCCTCCACCTGATGGCAACACTAATGTACTTTCACCTCTATAGTTTTACGTATTTTGGACATTTTATATAAATACAATCATACTATGTGGCCTATTATGTCTGGCTTCTTTTGCTTAACATAATATTTTTAAGGTTCAACATGGTGTACTAGATTTCATTCCTTTTTATGGAAGAATAATATTCCATTATGTGCAGATATACCAAATTTTGTTTGTTCCTTTATCAGTTGATGAAATTTGGACTATTTCTACTTTTTGAAACTTAAGAACAATGCTGCCAGGAGCACTCATTTATAAGCAGCAGTGTAAGAGGCCTCCAATTTCTGCACATCTTTATCAATACTTGGGGTTTTGTTTGCTTGTTTTATAATTTTAGCCATCTTTGTATTTACGAAGTAGTATATTATTGTGGCTTTGATTTGCACATCCATAATGACTAATAGTGTTGAGTACTTTTCATACCCATTTGTATATATCCCCTGCAGACACTCTATGAAATTCTTTATTTTTATATTGGGTTTTTTGTCTCTTTATCATTGGATTATAAGTGTTCTGTATATATTATGAATTCATAGTTGCTTATCAAATATGCAATGTGCAAATATTTTCCCCACTCTGCTTTATGTCTTTTATGATTCTTTTTGTTTGAATCATAGAACTTTTTAGGTTTTGATTGAGTTCAGCTCATCAATTTTTTTCCTTTGCTTTTGGTGTCATATCTAAGACTTTTAGTGTCATGTAAAGTTACAAAGACTTGCCTTTATTTTTTTCTAAGAATAGTATAATTTTAGTTTTTATATTTGATCTATTTGAGTTAATTTTTATATGGTGTGAGGTAGGAGTCCCAACTTCACTCTTTTGCATGTGGGTATTCAGTTGTTCCATCATCTTTTGTTGAAGACACTACTCATTCTCTGTAAATTTTCTTGACATCCTTGTAGAAAATTAATTGACCATGAATGTAAGAATTTTTTTCTGGATTCTTAATAATATTCCATTGATCTATGCTTACCCTTATGCTAGTATCACCCCATCTTGATTATTGTAGCTCTGAAGTAAGTTTTGAAATCAGGGATCATAATTCCTCTATTTTTTTTTTTTCAATATTGTTTTAGATATTAGGGGTACTTTGCATTTCTGTAAAATAAAGAATATGCTGATGGTTGTCCTTAGTTCCTGGGAGATAACTCCTGAGCTCTTGGAATTTTTCAAGCAATAAGAGTGCCTCTCTTATTTATGTGGGCCTTTGAAGGACACTTGATAGTTTGTGCTAATAAGGTGACTCACAGTGAGCCCTTAATAGTTTATTCTAAGAAGATGACTCAGGATGGTCACTGGCCATGCCTAAAAGACCAACCACATGATTAGAGCATTAGAGCTTTGAGCCATGTGATATTGACCTGATTTAAGGGAGGTGATAGAGATTGAGTTCAACCATGTGACCAATGTTTCAATCAATCATATCTACACAAAGAAGCCTCAATATAAACTCTGGTCACAAAAGGTCCTTTGGTTAGCTATACTTTTTGAGCACTGGTACATTTCAATACCTGGAGGGTGTTTAGTCCCTGAGGAGGATGGATGCTACACATTTGGAATCCTCTGAGACTTTACCTCATGTGTCTCCTTTGCTTGTTCTAATCTGTAGGTAATTAAAATAATTCTTTATGTGTTAAAATAAAACTGTTGTATAAGTGTAACACTCCCCTGTATTCCTTGAGTCATTCCAGTGAGTTATCAAACCCAAAGGTAGTTGTGCGAATCCCTGAGTTTGGAGCCAGCTGGTCAGACATAAGAATGGATTTATGGAACCCTGAACTTGCAGTTGGTGGCTGAAGTTAAAACAGTCTCATAGATCTTAAACAAGAGTTTAACTAACTCCAGGTAACTTCCTTATGAGTTTTAGGATAAATTTGTCAATTTTTGCAAAAAGCAAAACTTGAGTTTTTTTAATTTATAGGTCACTTTGTGATTTTGCCATCTTAACAATATAAAGTCTTCTAAACCGTGAATGGTTATACTTATTTTACCTTGAATAATGTTTTGTAATTTCCACTGCACAAGCCTTCACCTCCTTAATTAAATTTGTTCCTAGGTATTTTGAAAATTTTTTCCTGAATGTTATTATAAATGGAGTTGTTTTCATAGTTTTATTTTTAAATTGTACCTTGTTGGTATATATAAATAAAATTGATTTTGGTATATTGATCGAATATTCTGTAACCTTACTGATAAACTCATTTATTAGTTCTAATAATTTTTTGATATTTTCTATATATGAGATTATATATATATTACCTATATATGAGGATAAAGGCAGCCTTACTTTTTCCACTCTAATTTGGATGTCTTTTATTTCTTTTTATTGCCCAACAACTCTGCTTAGAACTTCCAGTACAATCTTAATTAAAAACCATCCTTGTCCTGTTTTTGATTGTAAGAAGATGGCATTCTGTGTAATGCTAGCTGTGGGTTATTCACAGATGGCCTTCATCAGGCTTAGGAAGTTCTCTTCTATTTTTAGTTTGTTGAGTATTTTTATTAGAAAAGGTAACTAATGTTTTGTAAAAATCAAGAAGAGATAAATGAAACACCCTATAAAACAACAATTGGAGGCCCTTATTCTCCATTTGAGTTGTGAATCTTGAGATGAACTTCTGAATCATAGACACTAGCCAGTTTGGAGCAAAGGCATTTGCTCTGCTGCCATTGGAAACTTTCAATGAGAAACACAACTTCCCTGTTAACCTGTGGGCTATGAAGCTGTTCCTCTGAGAAGATTCAGGAGAAAGAACACAGGGAAGGCCATGCTCTTCTTCTCAGTACATCCAGTCCTTTCTTCCTATTCCTTATGCTGGCGACTTACAGACATGCACATACACATATGCACATGCACGCACTTGTGGGTATACACACTATCCCAGAAGAGCAAAGGCATTTTTTGTCTTTGTGTATGAATGTTAATATCTCCAACTGGATTGTCCTTAATTTTGCACAAGGTAAGGAGATCTTCCCTTCAATTGACTTGCATCCAAATCATCTAATCATGAAAATATCCAGTTAAAGCACTCTTGATTTCTAAATTTATGAGCAGCAGCAGAGGGGCCCTGAATCAGAAATAATTATTTCAGGGAAGTCTTTTTACAGTTCCAAGAAAGCGCCTGCTTCTTTATGAAAACAAATTTTCTTCAACTGGGATATTCTTTCAATTTCTTAAGCAGGAGGTGCTTAATCAAAGAAAGGACAGGGAATTGAGAACGGAAGTTCCTTTATTTCCAGGGGTGGGTTAGCCAATTCTTCATGCCATCCATGACTTCTCCTTGGTGGGGTCTTTGTAGTCATTTTTCTGCAACTACACAAGAAATAAATTTAAGAAGGAGATTCACGGAGAAGATTGGGGCCAGAGACAGCAGTGACCAGAATGTTCTCTTAGAAAAAGATAACACTGGGCGGCACCTATGGCTCAAAGGAGTAAGGCACTGGCCTCATATGCCAAAGGTGGCGGGTTCAAACCCAGCCCCGGCAAAAAAAAAAAAAAAAAAAAGAAAGAAAGAAAAAGAAAAAGACAACACTTTGTACTGCTGTTTGTGTCATTCTAGAACATGATACAAGGAGGTTTCCCCTGTACATCTAGTCTGACAGATAAGTGAGTGTCCTGTGGGGCTGTGCCAGGGCTCAGGACACGAAGGGCAGTGCTCAATTAGCTATGTTTGATGTGACCAGAGGGAGGAGATGTGTCGCCCTCCCCAACAGATTCCAATGTCATTAGCAGTAAACTTCCTTCCAAAAGGTGGATGGGATGTTGCAGAGAGGAAGCTACATAGAGAAGTTGAGGAAAAATGCTTCCCCCTCTAGGAAAGAGATCAAATGGAGAGAATTGCATGTAAAAATTTAAAAATTACTGTAGATGTGGGGCAGGCTGTAACTGTGGGGCAGGGGGAGCAAGAAGAAGAAGAAGAATCAGTAACAAAGTGGGATTGACAACTGACTTTGATTGTTAGCTCCATTTCCAGGGTTGCAAAATGCAGGAAAAATACATTTACTTTTTATAGTCTAGGAGATTCATAGATGTGACTGCCCTAATTCTAATATCCTTCCGTGTTGTGACTATACTGCTATTTCCTTCTGAACAGATAGTGACATGGCGTTGTGACCTCAAAGAACATAAATTTTGAGTCTTTTTCATACACATCTAAAATGATACCTGGGACAGTGTGCTATAAAAAAAACCCTGACCATTCCATTGTCCCCTGGCTACAAGAGATGCCCTTGTAAATCTCAGGTTGGGACAGAAACCAAGCAACACCTCCTACCTGGGGTTGGGAGGGGCCAGAGCTCTGGGAGGCACATCAGGGATGAATGAGCAAGGGTTAGGGAAGCCCCTGGAAGGTCTCCCAACTGGAGTGCCCTCGGGGGAGGTCCGAAAGCGTGATGGAAAGAGTAAAAAGGCTAAGTGATTGTCATACACCCCACGCATGGGAGTTTTGGTGGTGTATTCTCTCTGAAGACAGCCAGATTGGGGATCAAATGCGGGCTGTGCACATGAAAAATGTAGGCAGCCCTGGACAATGTTTTATTTCATGGTGACTTTCCTCACCTGTGAAAGAAGGGGCATGAATAGTACCTGATTCACAGGCTTAGTGGAGGAATAAATTAACTGACACATGTAATGAACATACAACAGTGTGCAGGCGTGTGTATGTAAAAGTTTTGTGTCTATTTTACCAGGTTTCACATATGTATCATTTTGGGTATCAAGGGTTGGAGACACTCTAGTATACATTGGAGGTTATTTCTTCAATACCAGGTTTTCTAACATAAATAGGAATTAAATGTGAATCAGGGGAAAGATTCACACAGATCAGAGAGTGTTTGTGAGACCAGGGACCAGAAAAATGTGACACCCGTCCCCACCCAGGGGCAAGAGTGTTGGGGGGCACACTCCACGTCTCTGTCAAGCCTGGCTGAGGACACCCTAACCAGTTACGATGAGACCTTCAGCTGGTGGAGGGCCCATTACAGGACCTGGTTTTCCTGAGTCCTTGGAATATTCATGTGTTGCTACAGATGCAAAGGATGTTAAATTCACGTTCATTTGGCTTGTAACTTCTTGAACTTTCTTCCACATTTGTGAAAGCGTCATTTAAACAGCTTGAATTGTGAAAGTATTAATAAAAAAAATAGAGGCTGGCGGCCTTGCGTTCACTGTCCTCAGTCTCAGGCTGATCTGAAAACTCCCAACTTCCAGCTAGACGGAGCTCTTGATTTACAATTATGCCATGATGGATTACCTGAAAACTCAACCTTCAGGCAAACTGTGATTAACTTGACCAAAGACATCTGGGAGAGCCATCGATGGCCTGAAATTATTATCTTAGTATTCTAGCCTGAAACTAGACACCGCTGCAATTGCCTTTCTGCAGGACCCTAGTACTGCGGCCCCTTTGTTTGCTATCCCAACAAATTTTTGTTTTTTTCTTAGAGCAGTTCAGCAAAACACACCTCCATAGGGACAGTCTCTGAAGAAACAATAATGACTTCCCAGCTTAGCAATAGTTACTTTTTAGAAAGCAGACTTCATCTTGTTGAATCCTGGGAGAAAAGCAATTAATGCCTTAATGATTCAGCAACTGCTGAATAAGTAGGTTTGTCAGAGCCAGGGACTAAATATAAAATTTGGTACTTGAAAAAATCATATGCTCACAATTAGCAGGGCTTTGCTGCTGGATACTGTAAAATAACAACATGCTGTCAGAATGCATTTTCTGCAGCTGTTATCAGCAGCGAATAAAGGTTGAAGTGAAATGCAAAACAGACTTATAGGTGTTAACACAAGTAATTTATCAGTGTGAGGTAGGCTCCCCTTTGTTCACGGGGCATCCTTGGGGACTTTGGTGCCTTCTTTTGAGTTGAGCAGTTGATGATCCAGCCATAGTCACAAAAAAAGTAGGACTTGGAAAGAAACTAAAAGAAATAAAAATAAAAATCAATAAGCCCTCCCATCTGAAGGAGGCTTTCAAGAAACTATTTGGGCTTGCAAACTAAAGTTTTAGAGACATGCCACATATTTTCTTTCTGTCCTTTCCTACTTTCCCAGCCAATACGTTAATCTCTCATCTGGATCATTTGTTCTAAGGGAATTTGAAATGATGTTTTTGTCTCTACAGAGTCCAAAACCCTCCACTAGTAAGGATAAGAAGCCTACAGAGTGTATGGCCATTTGCTCAAGAGGATATGGCTCATTCACAGAAGAAAAGCAGAAATTTGTCTATTAAGTTTATACTTGGGGGTGCCTCGAGGGCACAGCAAATGGGTGAAAAGTAGAAGGAGCTAGAAGGAGTGCACAGTAAATGGGTGAAAAGTAGAGGGAGCTAGAAGTATATAATTGAATTGTCAACATTCGAAAAGGGTGAGGTACAGCAAAGCAAGTCAAAAGATAAAACCACTTGAAAAAAATTGTTATGGAAGCTTTTCACATTTTAAAAGACCAGGCAAGGAGAAAATCAATATAAATTAGGGTATTGTATTTAACTGTGAAATTAGGGCATTGTATCTCACACTAAACACTGAAAATTTTATTAGAGTTTAAATACCCCCAAATGAATTGGAAACACTTTTAATGAGAAACACCAAGCAGATGTGGTTAGTAACAAATAATCCCACCTTTCGGTAATGTTTTCTCACAGTGGAGGAAGAAGAGAAGGTGGTGGGGTTTACCCAGGATGAAGGAGCTCAGTCTTGACTCCTGGGCTTTGAGGTCCCAGTCCTGCCATTGGCAGTGTCCCTTCTTATTCTTGGTCCTTTCTCCCACACTTCACTCCCTGGAGATCCCATCTTCTCTGAGCTTAGCTCTCATTGTAGATTTCTTTAGTCATTCTCTGTTTAGTTGGATTCCACTGACAATTTGGGGTGGAGAGAAGGAAAGGGAAAGAATGTGCGGGAGGTAAGGGGCAGAGGTACCCTGCAGAGTGGTCCCAGCCACCAGAATTTACAAGAGCCAAAAGTAGAGTACTTGAGATTGCAGACAACATAGGATGTCCCCCCAAATACTGTCTCTTTCCTAGTCTCCAAAACCTCCATCCTATTACCTTGCCTTAGGTACAAAGCGGCTTTCATAAAGGCATAATAAAGAGGAAAAAAATCTGTCCTTGAAATAAAGATTTGCTTTCCCATGGAATTGTGCAAATATTTATATGTACAATTTAGGACTTTAAGTTTAAACCTTTGGAGGTATCAATAGTTTTCAAAGAGTTTTCTTTAAAAAAAAATAAAAAGGACTGTTGACAAATAAAACCTGCCATGGTTCCCCCTATATTAATACTTGTACTACAAAGAGGCCATATAATGAATTGCAAGTTCAAGTTAAAAGTTTTCAGATGTGTTTACCTAAATACATTTGATGTTTCTCTGTGCAATAAAAGAATAATTGTATTTCCATTTCTACATTTCTCCTAAGTCATGTGAAAACATCCCTCCTGTTTCTCTCAGGTCTAGTATGAGACCAGCCCTTTTCACTTGGATGCCACAGAGAAAAGGGGAGGGGTAGAAACAAAGAGGCTCACCCTTGTTTGTGGCCATCTGCAGCCACATAGCCGTGCTTGCTCCCCTTCCTGGAATCCTCCCAAAGTGGCTCAGATGCAACGCGAGACATAGTAAATTAGCAAGCTTCCTTTATGGGCACAAAGGTGACTCTAGACTTATATCCTTGCTCATAAAGCTTGCAGACAGAAAATATGCTCTTCTCAGAGTAAGGGGAGGACTTAGGACTAAATTACAACCAGGACATGGTCAAGCTGGGGAGATTCCTACAAATTACCCATTTTTTGCTACCATTTTATAATAAAATACATGTTGAGATCTTAAAACATTGGTATACTTGGAACTACCAGAAGTAGATACTAAATATTCTTAGAAAGCTAATGATCCACAACATTTAAAAAAGATGAGGTCAAACAGACGATAATCAAGAGCGCACTGATGGGGCCCAGCAGCCCCCTCTGGTGTTTGCTCCACTCTGAGCCTCAGTGCAGAGTTCTGTATGTAGAAGAGCTTTGGTTGCTGTCAAATTAAGGGCTAGAATTTAATAATGGATGAAGGCCTTATTTTAAATTGTGAGAAATAATTTTTTTTTCCAGAAAATTATGTTGGCTAGTTATTTGAAGAACATAGTGACTTTCATACTTCACACCATAAAAAAAAAAAAAAAATAGTTTCAGATGGTAATAAGGACCAAATGTAAAGTCCAGAATTATAAACATATTAGAAGAAAATAAAGGAGACTGTCTTTGCAAGCTTTATATGGGGGTCATCTTGTGAAGGAAGATGCAACACCCTGAACCTGTAAGGGAAAAGAAAATCAGAGTTAATGACTTTAAAAGGAAAAATTTCTGCAGCATGAAAGAGACCTTAAACAACACTAAAACACACACAACAAGCATTTTGGAAGAAAATAATTGCAAAATATGCAACAGTTAAAGGACAGGCAAAGGACAGTTATAATAATTGCAAAATATGCAACAGTTAAAGGACAGACATTGAAAATGGATCAAGGAAAATGAGTAGTTAGTTAATCCATAGAAGAAAATGTGAATGGTCAGGGAACACTTGAAAAGATGCTCAGCCTCACCTGTAGTCAGGAAAACACAGATAAAAAGAAAAATCAGATACTTTTTTTGCCCACGTGATTGGCAAAAAAGAAAATGATCATGAATCTCAAGTGGTGGCCTACTAAAGAATCCCTGCTGAGGGAAGTGTATATTGGTAAATTTTTGCAGGTAGATACTGAAATATAAAAATGTGTGTATTACTTTATATTAATAGACAAACACCTGAAGCATTTATAGTGGCAGAGTTGGCAAGACAGAGGAAAAAAAGGATGTAGGGTCAGATTATTTCTATAGGACTTGCAGAAAGAGTCAGGAAATAATGGGGGCAGGTGACAACCACCAGCAATGAAGGAGCCATCAGAAGGGCCAGGGAGGGAGAGCTAGGAGCCTTCGAACCTAGGGAGGGTCTTCCCTGGGGCTGTCCCAATGGCCCAGATGGGGGCGGCCAGGCAGTGTTTGCTACATTCCCTCATAGCAGCCACCGCCTGTGTCACTTAGATTTGCTGGGGTCAGCACCACTAACTCTCCAAGGTTTCCACCTGGCTAAGGTCATCATTAGTGTTTTTAATATGACTTCTATAAAAACTCACAAATATTTCTGTTCCATGCCCTGGAGATAAAGCCTGTGTTGTGTGCTGAGCAAGGGAATAAGATAGTCAGCCCAGGGCTGCAGCTTGAGCTCCTCCCTCAGCTCCTCTCTGACCTTACCACTCTCCTTGACTTACACATGTTTCAGAAACTTCCTGGGGGCCCTGTGGAGTTCAAAGGGTAAGATAATATCCAGAGCCAACAAGAAGTAATCCATCCCCATGGCCATTGGCAGGTGGTCTCTCAACCCTGCTAGGGAGAGACCAGTGCCCAGAGCATCTGCCTTCTGGTGCCACCCAGAAGGGGTCCCAAGGCCCCAGAATGAAGGTTGAGATGTTCCATTGAGATGGAAAAGGCCAGAGCTCCTTGTGGGTTGCAGATAAATGAGGGGAATTTTTAATTTTATTTTATGTTTAGACAATGTTTATTATGTTTCTTGATTCTGTGAAGTTTACAGAATGCAGGACATTGGTCCCTGTCTTCCAGAAGTTTATTCCAGAATGTCATAAACAAAGACATACGAACTCAGTTAATGGAAACTCCACCCTTTCCACTGCACAGTCCAAAAATTGGAGGCCTGTTTCATCCTCATCCCCAGTCTTTCTCTCACACTCCACCTCCCATCCCATCCCGCAGCAAACCCTGTTAGTGTCACCTTCAGACTAGATCTCAGGGCAGACCACTCCCCACCACTTTGGTCTGGGCAGAGTTCCAACCTCCTTTCTCTGCTTCTGCCTTGAGTGACCTTTGAATGTCAAATTACACCAGTTCTCCATTTAAGACCCTCAATGGCTCTCACTTCAGATAGAGCAAAACTCAAATCCCACAAGAACCCAGGAGACTCTTCATAACTCTACTCCCACCCCGCAGTCTCTCTGACCTCACCTTCCACAGGGCCCCCTCATAGCTGCTCCACCATCCCTTGGGCACCCCGCCTTCTTTCCCTCTCACTCCTCAGGATCCTGGCACTATCCATTCTCTCTGCCAGGTCACACCTTTGTTTGGGTAACTCACCTTTTGCAAGACTTTGAAAGTCACCTTCTCATTGAAGCTCACTGAGACCCTCTGCTCATTCTAAACTTGCAGTCTGTTCTCTCCAAATCTCCCTTACTATGTTTTATTTTATCTATAGGACCTAAAATATCATATTTTTAAACTTATTTATTATGTTTGTTCTCTACTCTCTAGAATTTCAACTCCCCAAGAACAGAGATTACTTTTTACCTGTTTTGTTCCCTGGTATATGTAAGCTAGAAGGCTGTGAATGAATGAATGAAATGTTTATTAACAATGAATATTTGTTAAATGTCTATCAAGAAGCACAGATTAGCACTAAAAATTAATGAAATGGAATCTCATGCTTTCTTAAATAAAGATATATCACCTGGCTCGGTACCTGTAGCTCAGTGAGTAGGGTGCCAGCCACATACACCGAAGCTGGCGGGTTTGAGCCTGGCCCAGGCCTGTTAAACAAAATGAAAACTGTAACTAAAAAATAGCCAGGCATTGTGGTGGGCATCTATTGTCCCAGTGACTCGGGAGCCTGAGGCTAGAGAATCCCTTCAGCCCAAGGGTTTGAAGTTGCTGTGAGCTGTGACACCACAGCACTCTACGGAGGGCAACACAGTGAAACTCTATCTCAAAAAAAAAAAAAAAGATATATCACCAGAAAGCCTTACTTTGACTGAGGAATGTTTTGTCTATTAAGGTTGAATTCATATAGTTTAAGGACAATTGCTGGCCACTTAAAGACAGGGTGCTGCAAAAATAAAGATGACACACAACTTTCTGACCTTCTCCAAAGTTTGCCAAAGAAACTTGGGCATTGGTTTATCCAAGCCATATATTGACTCACTGGAATCAGGTATTTGGAATTACATTTCAGGAATCCATAACTGCTTTTATTATGATGGCAATTGTTGAAGTACAAGAAAGTAAGATGCAAAAAACCCCAAACAGACAAACAAAAAAACCCCAGGTATTAAGTACGATTTAACAGTGGATTCAAATACCATCAGGGCTAAAAAAACAAAAAAAAAAAAACAAAAAAACAAAACCCAAAAAACGCAAAGCATGCATTTTCCAGCTGTTTTAAGTCTCAGAGCAGAGCTGAATGTCCTGAAAACGTAAATTCCTACAGAGAAGATTATTAGCATCAACTGGGAATACTCAGGTTGGCTCCAAACTGGCTAATCTCAGAGAGGCTGCTCCAGGAAAAAATGTCTTCCTGTAATTACAGGAGATTGCAACCATGGAAAAATAAAAGGCAGGAGAAATGGAGAAGTAGATATTCTGGAAATGTAATCTTGGTTAAGGAGAGAGAAACCATCTGAGGCAGAGAAAACAAAAGCTATCTTTCCTCATCCATGAACACAGTTTAGTCTTGCTCTTCTATCCTGTGAATATCTGAAAATGAGATAGCTCCTATTCTGAATTTGAATGAAATTACCTTTTGTGATTGTTGCCAACCTTGGTTTCTTTAGAGTTTCTATACCTTAATGCATATTTATTTAAAGTACTTTACTGTATTCAGGTTTTTGGTACAAAAAATTTTAACATTACATATTCTCCTGGTTTAAAAGAAATACATGTTCATTATAGAGAATCTATAGAGTACAAAGAAAAAAGTAAAATCACTTATCATCTTGCCATACTATTAACATTTGATGTTATTTCTTTTCAGTCTTTTCCCTCTGCTCATACGGTGACCCCACACCAGGATCAGCAGGTTGCCTTTCTTATCTGCCCAACCACCTCCAAACACAGTAGCCACCCTTCCTTTACCGTCACTTTACAGAGAAAATGCCAGGATTATTAACCATTGGCAAAAATGCTCTATTTTGGGAACTGTTGCCTTTGTGGCTGACAAATCCAGGAAGTCTGGGGCAAGGGCAGTCAATGCAGAAGATACTGGAAGGAGTCCAGAATGTCCCCAGCCCAACAAGCATCTGGTGGTCTAGAACATTCACCATTCCAGGAAATGCAAGTCCCACAGCTATGGTGAGTGCTATTCTGGTGAAAGTTTCTCTGGAGGAGGGCTCAGGAGGAAAAGAAATCCTCCTCCCTGGCATTGTTGCTCAGATCCCACAAGGGCCTTCACGTCAGGCACACACTGTACCTCCATCCAGTCTCTGACCTGAACAACCTCAACTCCAGCCTTGGGCTCCACACAAACCATCAACCCATCTGAACACAGCCTTGTTGTGCACACCATGAGTAGGGCTCCACAGTAAAGATATTGGAGAGGCTGTCCAATCTCCCTGAAAATCTGACCATGCAGTGAATAAGTACCAAGAAGAAAAATTGGGGGAGGGGGGGATGCTTTATCCATTTGTCTTTCACATATCACTGACTCCGAGTTTCTGTCACATTGTGGCATCATCCAATCTCTCTTGTTCTCTGTCTTACCTTACCTTACTAAAGTAGAGATTGCTGAATGGGAATTATTGTGAATCTTTTATTTATCAAGAAAATAATATTGAAAATTATATTGTAATTAAATAGCAACTTTTGGAAACACCAAAAAGCAAGAAATCATTGGCACGATTGCCTCATGTCAAATGGTACTTAGACATGGTGGTGTAGACAGTGTCTACTCATGGACCTCTAGCAAAAAATGTTCCAAACATAAATCATATCTTGGCACTATTCTGCTCTACAAATTCTTCTGAAAATATACAAAATAAAAAAGCATATTAAAATAGGCATACAGATATGTGTATATGTATACATACACATAAATATATTCATCACATGCATTTTTATGTATGTATATAAATGCAAGGGTACATTTTTGTATATGTATGTAAATATACAAGTGCCCATATTTTCTCTCTGTATCTCAGGGAATATTTCCATCTATCCCTTTAAAAAAAAATAAACTTACTGACTAAGGAATATACTTTCTATCTTTAAATAGGGTACAACAGAAAGTGGACATTGTTGATACAAAATAGAGAAGGGAATAATTTTACCAAGAACACACAAACAGCAGCCAGTATTCATGAATGAACAAATAAAACATGTACACAGTTTATGTACAATGGTTGATTTCATACCTCGCTGCTTTAAATAAGAAAAAAGACAGGGAGAGAAACACTTTTTTGTTCAGGGACATCTTTATGCTTCAAGAAATATGTGACAGAAGCAATGGAAGGGGTGGGCCCAACATTGCTGGTATGAAATTCCTGGCATGAAAGAGTGTGGGTGAGGACCTGGTATCATGAGTGAAAAACCACATGAAAGTGTAATGTGAACACCAGATGGCCTGGGAGGGGGAGAGGGACTTCATAGGCTCTAGGAAGAGACAAGACATCTGCAGGATCCTGACAGCTCATCATCTTTCTAGAATACTCAGTGAAATGTAAGTTTCAATCTACCTTTTTCCTTCACAGAGTCTTTTTAAGTAATATTGCTTCAAACCAATTCTACCAGAAGGAATAAATGTGTTTTATTTGCTATCCAGTAAAGCCAAAGGGATTTCCATTAGTGACTTCCTTCCTGTGTGGGGAATAGTTATCTTGGGCATTAAAGAACACAGACATCATAGTACATGATGCACCGAGGCTTTGCAGGAAACTGGAGTTTGCACAATAGCAATAGACAACATCAGAAGTGGTCCTTTGAAATAGTTGGGAACAAAGTTGAGAACTCTGATTCAAAGCTTTCTGCCCCATACCTTATAGTATAAATCTTACTTCTCCAAGCTATTTGCTCCCCATCTTTGGTCCCCACTGAAGCTGTACTCCTAAGATGTTCTTGAAAATTATTCCTGGGAGCATCCCTCCTCCTCCTTGGTTCTAATTCTTTTTCATTTCTTCTTCCTTAGAGTCTAGCGATGATGGCAACCTGTGCTGGGTTTCACTAGCCTTCCAGAGAACGGCAGAGGATGTCACAGCTCTGTTGACGCGCATGAGCTCCGTCAACCTCCTGGGAGTTTTCTGATATGTTTACACTACAGGCACCTGGAGTGCATTGAATTTCCTTCCTCAAATGATTAAGTTTTCTTTTGTCTTGGTGTCTGTTGCCTCCTTCTCACTTCCTGTCTTAGGTCAAGATAAATGAATTTTCCACCAAGAAAACCAGATGGATCACTGACATTGTGAACGTTAACCCATACTATCTTGGTCATTGCTGTTAGGTTCCAGGGTCTCATTTCACCTCCACCTCCACTTCTGTCTTCTGCAGTTTCATACCCGCAGGAGCTCCAGGAGGCCACTGAAACCCCTTTCTGTGCCAATAGCTGCTTCATTGTTCCCCTTATGTGTTCACGTCTCACACAGAGGATCAAATGTGGAAACCTTTGGCAAAGTTTTCATCAAGCAGATAATGGATATGGAGATTAATTATGCCCTTTTTGGTTTACTTTGTAGAGTAATATCCCACCTGTGTTGGCATCTATATGTGCCATCTCCCATGCAAAGGAGGCATTCTACAAAGGCACCTTTTCAGAGGGCATTTAGCTGTTGGTCATGGTTTAGATAGAGGAACAGAGAGTTAACTGAGTGATTGGTTTCCAACATGATATGATAGAAGCACTTGGAGAGGTCTTATTTATCTATCACAGTCCTTAGAATATTACCAACAAAGATTTTCCCCTTTGGGTTAACATCGTGATAACATATTTGAGTCTAACATTGGAGCCTAGGGACACAAAAAGCTTTGAAAATGTAGTACTCTAAGAAGTCAATATCCCTATTTTTAATATATAAACAAATTACTTGAGTAATATCCCTCAAAAGAGTACCAGTCATTCTCACTTTTATGTGAATTATGTGAATTATGTGAATAAAATGAAGTCTTACCATAAAATCACTTTCAACTAGTTGCAGTTCAGGAAGGGAAATTTTTTGAAATGAACAGGAGATAAATATAGAGTGCAGCTTTGTCCCCAGCAAGCTTGTCCAGGCAAAGGATATATATGGATATCTGGGTAGCATAATAGTCAGGAGGTCATAAGGTCAGGAGAAAGGATTTGCCTAAACGAAGCACACCACAGACTGCCTGGGCACTGGTCAGCGCCTTTGCTCTGGTGCACCACATTCCTTGGAAAGCCAGAAAACCAGTCATCACCCTGATTCCAAGGTAACTCGGGAGATGTTAAATGTAAAGCCCTCTTTCCTCCCTGCCCCTCATCCACGGTCTTAGCCAAAAGCGTCAACCTCTGGAGTCTTGGTGCTTTTAGGACTTCCTGGTTTGAAGAGATGGTTGTGGATAAAGGTAAAAACAACCAATAAAAAAGGAAATCAAAGAGGTCAATTACTTAGGGAACTAAACCACTAGCCAACACCTCCACAAACCAACAGTAGCCTATACACTTCTTAAAATCATTTTCTTTTTTCTTTTTTTGGTTTATTTAATAAACTTGAAAATACATGCAGTTCTGCAAGGTATTTTTTTCCTTCAATTGTGTCACTTACTGCTTTCCTGAAGAGGAAAAGGCCTTTTATACTCTTGTCCAAAAAGAGAAACCAGGGAGGACTAGGAAGGAACATTGTATTTGGGAATCTTCTCTGCGTCCATTGACATGAAATAACCAGCCAAAGGATATAGAAATAGTGGTGGGTAGTCTGGCTGGCCCCATTTTGGACTTTTTCTGGAAACACTGTTTATTAGATTATGCGGGGCTCTTAAAAATTCAAAGAACTCTCACTTTGACAAAATATTTTTCCATCATCTGGTTAGAATTTCTGGGCCAGTTAGCTCAGACCTATTTCCTTCCCATGTGTTCTGCAAACCATGGGAGGAGAAGGTCATTATTTTGCAGGAGTCAAGAATGAAATGCAATTATGGGGCCTGTGCCCAGGAGAGATTCTATCTTCTCCCAAGCCCACTGACATAGAAGGCTGGTTGTCTGTTCAGGGGCTGATGATTGAATTTGGCCCAGTATACCCAACAAGGGCCTTATCGTTCAGCTCTCCTTTGTCTGTTTATTTAGAAAAAAACCATTGTGTGATGTGGTTATTCTAACGAGGCCTGCAGAGCCAGTGCTGTCATTGACATGATAAATTTGCAGTGTGCACACGTGCCTGCACCCGTGAACTCGCACATGCACATACATGCACACATGCACAGCCTCGGGGGCCCTCCTGTCTTGCACAAGGGAGAAAGCCTCAGACTGGGGGCTGCATCTCTGAAATTCACACAGATGGATTTGGAACTGACCAGGGGATTTGCTCTCCTGAGTCTCTCCCTTAGTATTTTGGGGAACAGTTTATATGCCAAAATCCAGCATGTTAAAATGTTGGAATAACAGCAATTTTTGGTAATTTGCCTGGGTTTGCATTTGTACTTTCTTTGACCTAATCTGCTTAATTGAGGCCTGAACTCTGGCTGGCTGCCAGCATTCACAGAGCATGTGGGCGACAGCCTGATTTACCTCCATTCCTGTCCCATTCCATCAGCTTCTCTGCCTGGGGAAAGTCATGTATTGAACCAACTTGTGTAAAAATAAATGAAAACATGCAATAAATATAGATAGAGAGCAAATATACCCATCTTCACACTTATCCCTCATTCTCTGAAAGACTGGAATGTGTTAATGAAGGGTGTCATCTGAAAAGAAATCAATATGGGGCAAAAATTGACTTTTGTTTACCAGAAGAAGGTTCACTTTGAAAGAAACATTCAGGCACACACTGACATTTCTTGAGCAGCTGCCACATTCAAGCAGAGTTCTCCAGACTAAGGTTCCTTGGACTTTATTTAGCTCCAGAAAGGGAGAGGTATGCACAGTGGATTTTTGTACATGACAGCATGAAAATAGATCTGTTTTAGGGATGCAAGCAATTTATTCAGAAAGAGAATTCACTTTGTTCTGGAAAATGGGGAAGAAATGTGCACAGGAGAGGGCTCTTCTAAGGTGAAATTCTTCCCTTTCAAAAACAAACTGTGCATGGAAGGAAGCACTGTTTTCACTTTCTGGATGTGAATTGGGATGTGTCTATATATATATATATATATATACATACACACACACATACATATTTACGTATATATACACAGTATATATATATATATATATATATATATATACATACATTCCAATTCACACCTGGAATCTTCCTCTCTCTCTCTCTCTCTCTCTATATATATATATATATATATATAGATAGATAGATAGTATGTGTGTACATATATATACAAACATATGAAATGAAGATGATGACCATGGCTGTGTCATGAGGTGTTACAAGTCTTTAGTGAAGCAAAAACACATATATTTATATAAATATATATGTATATGTACATATAGAGAGAAAAATTGTTGTTTTTTAAAATGTTACCTTTAAATTTGTATCTTATTTATTTATTTATTTGAGATAGACCCTCACTTTATCACTCTGAGTAGAGTGCCATAGCCTCATAGCTCAAAGCACTCTCAAACTCTTAGGCTTAAGAGATTCTCTTGCTTCAGCCTCCCAAGTAGCTGGGACTACAGGTGCCCACCACCACGTCCAGCTAGTTTTTCGACTTAGTAAAGATGGGGATCTTGGTTTTGCTCAAGCTGGTCTCAAACTCCTGAGCTTAGGTGATACACCCGCCTCAGCCTCCCAGAGTGCTAAGATTATAAGCACGAGCCACCAGGCTAGACAAAATTGTGTCTCTTTTAAATTGTTGAAGCATTATGATCAATTTATAAGAAGTTAGTTAAGATAATAAATTTGTAGCTAATATTTACTATGCATACATATATACTCCTATTGGTCAGGTGTATATCTATTATGTCTAAAATAGACATAATTTTTCACAGTAGCTATACCCAGTAAGTGAAGCTTCTTTATGTTAACTTAAATTTTTTTTTTATCAGCAACACTACTACAGAGGAAACCTGTTTTACATTCAAATAGTATGGCCAGACACACTGGTGGTCTCTTTGGCTGACAATATCTGCATCTGTGGTTCCCACCTGATAGCCCCAGGTGTGAACAGTGAACAGTGCAGCACAGAATGTGGTGGTGGCACCTAACTTCCCTCATTCAAACCCTGGCTCCACCCTGTCCACAGTGCCTATCAGCAGCACAGCCATCATCTCAAACAGTTATCACTTCTTTGTGATAATGTTCAATATCCTCTTTCTAGCTACTGAAACTGTATTATTGTTACCTTCTGTGGATATATAGAAGACTAGAACTTATTTCTCTTACCTATCTATAACTCTGCATTTTCTATGCCATTTTAAATAAGAGATTTGAGCATCTGTGGATTTGTGTATCTGCAGCAGTCTTGGAACCAATCCCCACATGTGCTGAGGGGTGTTTGTACATACAAAACCCATGGCACACGGTGCAGAATAAGCATTTAATAAATGCCATCTATTATCATATATACAGAATAATAAATACTTACACCCACACCACACACCTTAGACAATAGAATTGTGATATCTTTAGAATTGTTTCACTGTATTTCACTAACCTGAAAGTAAACTAAATTAGAGAACACCATAGAGGAAAAAATAGATCAATGGTTTCTTTTTTTTTGAGACACAGTCTTATTATGTCACCCTCACCTGAGTGCCGTGGCATCACACCTCACAGCAACCTCAAACTACGGGGCTTAAGTCATTATCTTGCTTTAGCCTCCCGAGTAACTGGGATTATAGGCACCTGCCACAATGCCCAACTATTTTTTTTGTTGCAGTTGTCATTGTTGTTCAGCTGGCTCAGGCCAGGTTTGAACCTGCCAGTGAACCCGCCAACCTTAATGTGTGTGGCTGGTGCTGAAACCACTGTGCTACGGGCACCGAGCCCCAATACTTTCTTTTCTACTTCTAGTATTGATTTTTATTTCTTGCTCTGCTGTGATTCGACACTGCTAACTTAAGTGCAGGGAACTTGTAAAGACTAAGCCAAGTGGTCCTTTCCAGTTACTACTGCTGAAGACATATGTAGCATCAATGGGAAAACCATAGTGAGACTGTTTAACAAATCCCAGCAGATATATACACACATATCAGCAGGGCATTCATGAAAATTCAATGAAAATACCTCATTACTGGATGTTTTGGTTTGTAAAGCTTCTCCACTAGACCCTGAGCTCCGTGAAGATGGCCATATTAACCCCAGCACCTCCCATAATGCACAACAACATGCTAGGTTTATCTAAGACTTTTGCCATGAATAGGAATAAAACAAATACACTTTTCTGTGGTTGGGGTACAAATAAGGTCAGCTTGAATTAATGGCACCGAGTTTTGTGACTTTTGTTTCCTCACAAAACTTCTATAAACTCTCTATGACCAAGAAATCAAGCCCAAATTGTTTAATTGTGTAGGAAAGGAGAGGCAGTAGGGGAGAGTCTGAGAATGTAAGCAGCAGTGACTCAATATTTGTGTTAGGGAACAGTGCTAGTAACAGAGGGCCTAGAAATGTTGACCACTGTTGCCCAGTGGTCCCCAACCTTTTTGGCACCAGGGACCAGTTTCATAGAAAACAATTTTTCCACAGACCGGGTGTAAGGTGGGGGGCTGGTTTCAGAATGGTTCAAGCACATGGCATTTATTGTGCACTCTTTAGAATTATTATTACATTGGAATATGCAATTAAACAATCACACAATTCACCAAAAGGCAGAATCAGTGGGAACCCACCTCAGCTTCACCTCCAAGCATTCAATTCTCATAAGGAGTGTGCAACCTAGATCCCTCACATGTGTAGTTCACAATAGAGTTCCCAGTCCTATAAAAATCTACTGCTGCTGCCAATCTGACAAGAGGTGGAGCTCAAGTGGTGACGGGAGTGATGGAGAGTAGCTGTAAATACAGGTGAAGCTTGGTTGGCTCACCTGTTCTCAGCCACTGCTGTGCAGCCCAGTTCCTAATAGGCCACTGAGCAGTACTGGTCCAGCCCAGGGGTTGGAGACCATAGCATTAGAGGTCTGTGAGAAAGAACCCCAGAACAACTAAGAAAAGAATCATAAACTCTCATACTTGTGGGAAAGGGGCTATTTTCTTATGAAGTATTCTTAAAGAAAATCAAGTATACTACTACCAAAGGTTGCATCCAGTTCTACAATATTAAGATATTCCCCACTCCATGAAGTCATTCTTTATCATCTTGGCTTCTGATAGTCTAGTTCTCCATATTCCAAATCCCTTGAGCAGTGATCATCTTTGTGCCTCCATGGTACAGGACAAAGTAGAGTATAGATTCATTATGTTGTTGTGTAAATGCACCAGCTCCACAATTTGAATGTAATTTTGGTTAAGCCCTGGACTCTGTTTCCTTATAACTGACCACAACCTAATTCAAAAATAGACACCTTGCCACCCGAGTACTTTATTTGTGGTAGGCTTTATGTGGAGTTTTCATGTTCTTTGGCCTTTGAAGATATTGTTTGGTTAGCATTATCACAGAGTGCTTTATTGCTCTGTAAGAAACTCCCTCAGAAGAACTTTCTTATGCTGTATTGCCAGACAAGAGGTTAACATGGGTGGGGATCTCTGCAGTTTATGTTTAATGTGTGTAAAGCTAGTAAGCCAAACCAAATAAAGAAAATATCAAATCTTGGTAAAAAATAATGAAGCAAATAAATATACAAATAACAAATTTATGAATAAATAAATATGCTATAAAGAGACTTGAGAAAACTAAATGTGCATTATTTAAAAAGGGTAATAAATTTGACACATCTTTGGTAAGACTGAACAACAATTAGTTTTAAAACACAGAAGATTAAACTTCCACCTTCAGCCAAAATAGCATATCAGGAGCAGGATGTCAGGATCAATAAACAAATAAAACAAACAAACAAACAAACAAATATATATATAGGAAACAGTGGGATATTGGTAATGAAAGAGTGATCCCTGAGAGAAAAGGGAAAAAATGATGTAAGGCCCAAGATTATTCCAGATGTCCAGGAGATTCCAGGCCATCATATGGAGTTTGAGATTGCAACAGAGCTACCCACTGGGGGAATTGAAGCAAAAAATCTGGATAGATCAAGGTAGTTGGAAGTTACTGGGCAGCATATAAGAGATGGCAGCTGCACAGACAGAGAACAGCAGAGATGTGCAGAGACTTTCCTAATGTGGTTATCAGTGTGTTTATGTGAGAAAACTATCCATGGATGGGGAAAGAACTTCCCAAAGGCTCAGTGGGAACAATGCTTGGCACTAATATCAGGCTGGCAAACACACCTGCTCCCACCACCATTGAGTAGGTAGAGTATTTAGAAGGATCTTATCTCAGAAGTGAGGACAATGTATAAATCAAACACTTCTCTGGACTTTTTAAACAAATCTTAAAATTAAGACTCAAAAGGATCAAACAGTCTTCAAGCAATACAACTTCATTCTAGAAAAAGCTCAAGAATATTTAAATGAATGCAAAAAGCATCCGGCACCCAATGAGGTAAAGTCCATAGTCTTTGCCATTTAGTCAAAAATTACCAAGTATTCAAAGAAAAGAACACTATGAACCATAAGAAAATTTAAAAATCAAAAAATCAAAAGATTAGACATTGCAAAAGGAAGGATTGGTGAGCTTGAATACCATGCAAGAGCTGAAGTAAAACGCAAAATATAAAATGACTCAAAACAAAAAAAGAGAAAGAAAAATAATAAAGAAAGATCAGTGATGAGTGGACCACATCAGATGATCTAATATGCCTGTAATTGAAGTATACAAAAGAAAGAAAGAAGAGATTGAGGTGGAGAAAAGAAGGCTGACTGAAGCCAGCTTTCCACAGAGGCTCCCGTCCAGAAGGAGAGTTAAAGGACAGAAATTTAGCAAGTAATCTGGTGGATTAGAGCTGCACCAAGAGAGAATGTTGAAGAATGCACATCAACCCCGCTGAGGCGAGTTACAACCCTGAGGATACAAACAAAAGATACAAAATCCATCACCAAGCAGACGGGAGTCCCCTTCCCCATGAGAACAGCTAGGAGTGCCCCACAAACAAACAAGCAGAGTTCAAAGGTCCTCCCACTACACTCCACAGGAGAGACCCTCTAAAAACTGGACCTACCTCCCCTACTAGAGGGCCACAGTGTTCTCCTGCCAGGCATAAAACTTTATAAAACTGTATATGTTCTTTACCTGCAATTCTGAGCTACTAGCACTCCCCTCCACTCTCACTCTGAGGTCAGGAGGTGTCCCCCAGGAGTCTAGATTCTTGGGTGATTTCTTGAGGGGTGTAAACAGGGCCTAGACTGCTACTGATCAGTGCTGATTCTGCAGAACAGGAGTGAGGAGAGGACAGTCGGATGAGAGGGAACTGCACCAGAGCGGCAGTACTCCGAGGCGCAGAGCCAGCAGCCGTTTTTGTCAATAGGGATATTCTTGGATATTCTTGGATATTCTGAGGCCACACCACCTGTCTCCCTGGGCAACCAGAGGAGGCTGGGCATCTTCTCAGGTGGTAACCTCCATGGAACATATCTGGGATGGAAACGCAGGCCCCATGAGTAAAGGATTTGCTTGAGGCGGTACCGGCCTCGGTGGAGCACGGGGACTAGAAAATGCATGTGCAGAGCCGGGAAATCCCCAGGGCGGGGCTGACCCAGGGGACCGCTTTACTGACCCTAAGATGCACCAGCCATCAGGGGATCGTCAGCCTATAGACAAAGGAAGGCAGGAGGCTAGAACTGACAGCTAACTGAATACAAACCTACAGGAGCAAAGACAGGGCCTGAGGCACAGGCTCTGGGAACTCAAAATAGCTTCTCTTCTGCAGGGGAATTTAGCAGGGACAGAAACAAATTCCCACAAAGTTGTTCTGTTCTGTCAGTAGCATCAATCAGGGGTGGGGCTGGAACTGAGGGAACACTCCACAGCCTCCATCAAGCACCCGAGGTTGGCAGGCCTCACTTCCCCCTGCTGGATAGAGGCAGAGTGCAGCAGCCGTGCTGAGCAGAAATAGATTTCCTTGTGATTCAGGCAGATGCAATCCCCTGGACTATCTGTTCACTGCAGGCAACTGGGTCACAGCCCTGAGGGGCTATCAGTGACTGGGTGTGACAGAGGTGCAAGGTGGGGAAGGAGGCATCAACCTTCCCAGACTAATCTATTTGCTGGGTGAGTCCTGCTGACTTCACAGAGCACCAGAGAAAGT
>CAUYPK010160738.1:0-22519 GCA_963574355.1 Loris lydekkerianus | reverse complement strand
TTGGCCCGGAGGCCGCATGCTGCGCTCGTGGCCTTAGCGTGCCCCACTGCTTTGTATAGGAATTGTGCATGCCCTGTGCACGTGTGCTGTGCTGTGATTGGCTGTGCCACATTGTAAGAGTGGTGCTGGGGAGGACAAAGGAGAGAGAAGAATCACCCGGGACAAAAAAGAATGCTGTGCTCCGAGCTGTCCTGCAATAAAGTCTTGTGAAGCCTTCGTTGGTGTCCTCGTCTCTGCGGGTTGGCGGCGCGGCGACACCGACAGAGTTTAATTTTTTTTTTTTTTTGTCTGTTCCAACATCACATCTAGGATATCATATTATTTTATTTGTCGTATCTCTTTAGGCTCTTTCAACAGTTATAATTTCAGGTCTGACAGTATTGATGACATTGGTCAGGTATATTGTAGGATTTTTTTTTTTTTTTTTCTTTCTGGTGTTTTCCTCGTGACTAGGCTGAGGTCATGGGTTTTCTTGAGGATCAGAGTTGAAATGCCCTTCCTTACACCTGTAGGGCTTCATACTGTCACCATGACTCTGGATGTTCACATTGCTCACCTGGCTGAAGCAATGCTGTTGGGTTTTCATGCTCCAAAGTTGCATCTTCCTATACTCTTTCACACTGCAGCCTTTGGGAAGAAGACTGCCCCAAGGCCACACTGAATTCCGGGGAGTTACGCTCCGCTCATCCTTCTTCAGGGCATAATACGGACACAATTTGTTTGGAATTCCTCTGCACAAGAGGTTTGTCTTGTCTTGTCTTCTTATTCATTTATTCAAATGTATTCACATATATTCATGATTCTTTTGTTTGTACTTTGCATTATAATATACTGATTTATCCATTATGCTGCAGAAATAATTCAAACTTCGGACATTAGAAGATATTTCACTTGACTTCCGTGGCCCTTTTGCATAACTCTAACTTTTTCTGTTTTCCTTTTGTTATTTCTAACGTTTTCTTACTTCCTGATGCTACAGGACGTGTAAGTTCATCTTGTGTATTTTAATCCTGAGTCCTAGAAACAGGCATTACTCCAAGAAGCCCTGGTACCTTGTACGGGACAATGGCATTTTAGAAATCAAAACTGGGGACTGTGTGTCCTCACTGAACTGAGTTGTCATCTCTTTTAGTCTCTTTCAGCTGAAAGAACTAAGAGATGTTGGGATTGTAACTCATACATGCACGTTCATATATCTGCAAATATTTCTATATGTCTCCATCTCTATTTATGTTAAGGTGAGCATGTGCTCGTCAGCTCATATTTTTTTACCTACACTTTAGAGAAGACAAAACTCAGGCTATTAACAGTTCAATAATAGCCTCCTCAAGGACAAATACACAGTGAAGAAGGAACTTGAACCGAAATTGATAATTGTCTAATTTCAGTACCTATCCCCATAATGATTCTTTTCTGCTTCCTGGAATCTTCCAAATTAAATATAAAGATTTTTTTTTTTCCAGGTTCAATCCATGGTGTATCAGGATATAAACTAAGTTGCAGTAATGAAGTGAATTACATATCTAAATTAGAATTACATTTCTTGGTAACAAACAAAAGACATTTACAGGAAGCACTATAGGGTTGCAAAGCAATTTTGCTCTTTAAGTTATTTAAAGACTAAGTCTCCATTTTATCTCTCAGCTTCATTGCTTTCTGGGGACGGTCACTGTCAGGAGATTGAAGACTGTATCATTAAACTGACTTTACCATCTCACCCACATTCCCTGCTGTGGAAGGAAAACAGAAAATCTATGATCAATGGGTGCATCATGAAGAAGTTCCAGAAATTGTAATCATCTCTTCTACACACATCCCATCCGTCTAAACTTAGTCATGGAACTTCAGCAATCCACCTAAGAAAGGGCAACTCTGATCCCTAACCGGGAAGCCACGTAACCAACTCAATTGAAAACCTGCTGGAAAAAAGGAGGAATAGGCACTAAGAATATTTAACAAACCTTATCACAGTTGGATTAAATTTTTCTTAAAGGGAAATTCTAATATTGCCTATTAAAATTCATTTTCAGTACTTTTAAAAGCATTAAAAAAAACTTGTATGTATGGTAGAATAACTATTTCAACTTTTTAAAAAATAATTTCTGAGGACCAAAATCAATGGGAAAACAAATGCAGTACAAAAAAAAAAAAAAAAAAAATCTCACAATCTATTTTTAAAATAGACTTAAAAGGGAGGCTGATGTTCATTAACTCTCATGGTAAAAGTTACTGAAATTATGCATTTTAATTATAAAAATGGTAAAATTTGTTAGTTATTTTAAATTAATTATTTTTATTAAAATAAAAACGAAATTACCAGCAAAAAGACAAAAATTTACAGCTGAAAGCAGGAAAAAGGTGAAGTTCAAGGAGTTTTGCCTGTGATATTCTATAGGTCATGGATGCATTTAATTGACACACAAAAAAATCAACACTGTAGAATTCACAAGTGCATGGTGCATTTATTTTTTTTTAAATAAGAACGACAATTATTATTTGTTATTTCCACAGCAAGTGGAATCATTTCGTCTTGAAAAACTTGGTTTTTATTATTAGACACTCAGTTTTGCTTATGTATTTGCTTTTAAATTACTTGTCTTTTATTTTCAGTAGAACTAGTCTAGCTTGACAACTTTGAGAAGGGCAGTCGCATCTCTTTCAAGAGCCATGAGAAACCCTTGGTAGCATATTAGCTGTCAGGACTCTGGAAGATGAAAGAAGCACAACCTACCCTCTCTATTTTAGAAACTTCAAGAACATCATTTCTGCACAGCTGCTGGTCACTGTCAGTCTTTGGAATCATAAGTGAAGTCCATTAGCTAAAAGTGGATGGATTCTTCTTAGCACATTTTATACATTAGGGTGGCCAGGAATAGTAATAGAGACTATATTTTAACCAATTATAAGTAACCACACAAATTTTTTAATTTTATTAGTATGTTATGAGAGAGTTTACATTAGTTCTCTCTATTGACATGAACATAGAAGCATGTACAAAGGTTTTGAACTTTTGGAGAATTTGCTAATTAAGGTTCATTACCCTTAAGGCCGCTATTATCCTAAATAATTGTATTATGAATCTAATTAGCATTTTGCACACAAAATCAGTGTCAATATCAGTAATGATATACTGTGCATCTTTTCTTGCAAAAGTGATCTAAATCCAAAATTTGTAAGTTTTCTATTACACACACAGAAATACACAACAAAACAAATGTAAGGCTGCTACATACACAGCAAGTATAATAGAAGTGATGAAATTTTTGCCATTAAAGTCTTGGTTGAGAACTTGAATTTCAAAGTCGTCCGTGACTTTCACATTCATGAAAATAAGTAACCTGCTTGTTTGATAGCACACAGAGCTATTTAGTGGAAGAATAAAGAAGAAATATCTTTGCAAGGGCTTCATGAAAAGAAATTGAATCCAAATGGAAAATCCTATTTCAAAAAAATCACGAAACGTGTTTGCTTTACATAACTTTTTTAATAAGGACGTACAAGGATATTAAGATCTTCTATAATGAGCATTTCTTTTGTTTTACTGTTTATATTTTAATAATAGTAATAATAATCGATATACTACAATAGAGGTTTAAAGACAGTGCTTACTCCCAGAACTCATGGATTCTATCTTGAGAGATGAGACTCACAAATATAAACACCAGTATAGTCAAGATAACGCTGTCCAAGGCTTCTATATCAGCAGTGTCTCCCTGAGCTTCAGCACCTTGATGGGCCAATCCTATTATTTAATTATAAAATTATTCAGAAGAGTTCTGTAACAGAGACTTTAGAAAACCAGTTTAGGAATATTTCTTCACAATAAATTTATGTTTGATGACCTACAGAACCTAAATGATATCCTTCTGCTTTAAGTGAGGTGAGAATAAAGGAATTAACTATTGTAACAGCTTCCACCGCAGGTGAATTTGTCCTCTTTCTTTTAATTTTCTGCTTTCCTTTTCTCTCCTTTTCTTTTCTTCTTCTTTTTTACAATTTTCTTGGTTTCCCCAGTGCGTATCACTCTGACACAGGATGAGATTATCACAGACTGCACACTTTCCTGGGGTGGTCCTCTCCCTTCACTTCATTTGTTATTTGCTTATCCATTCATTTTGGGTCAAACTCCTTTTTTACTGATTGTAGAGAATTCTAAGTCTTGGCAATCGTAACACAAACTCTTTATTGGCTATATTTACAGGTGAGATTTCTGACAAAGATTTATTCTTACAGGATAAACACGAAATCTTTCTTACTGAAAGCAACAGGGGTGTGGGGGGTGAGTATGGTGTAACCGTTTTCCCTTCTACAAGCATCCAATGCATCATACATCACAGTAAGAGGAAACGGAAATCTTGCTGAACTGATTAGGACAAAATGTAGCAAAGACTTTTTCTTATTATTACAAAACCCAGACCATATCATCTGTGTAAAAATTTAAAAAACATAAAAGAATGCACACTTGTACATAAAAGTCTAGCATATACAAATGCCACAGAAAGCCTTGGAATTACTGGTTGTATTTTCGAGCTTGTATTTTCACACTCATGTGCATTCATGCTTGTCTTGTGTGTGTGTGAGCAAGTGTGAAATTTCTAGAACTATGTCACAAATACACACTGTCACCACCCTATACAGCCTTATAGTTTGTTAATAGTGGAATAGGGTTTCTTTCAACAGAAATACTTATAGGTCTGTAATATGGGGCTTCATTAGGTTTCAGCTTTTTTTACTGTATTATTTAATTATACCCACTTAATATATATTTAAAGCATTCCTAATCTTGTATAATTGTAAAAAATAATTAACATTCTCGTTCATATGGTTTTTATTTGTAAAATTGTTTAGGACATTTATCATAGGAGTAGAATTTCAAAATCAATTGCTAAAAGGAATGCAAATTAAAAATTCTGACTAGCTGGTGGTGCCTGTGGCTTAAAGGAGTAGGGCACCAGCCTCATATGCCAGAGGTGGTGGGTTCAAACCCAGCCCCAGCCAAAAACTGCAAAGAAAGAAAATTGACTAGTTAAATTTTAAAAGATATTACACACTCAGGAACAGTACATGAAGATATATGTTTCTGAATATGCTCATTAAAGTTATATTCAAACTTTGGCCTTCCTAATATCTTATGAAAACCTATAGTTTGTGGTATTATTGCACAAACAAGACTATTCCTCCTTTTTCATATTTATCATGCTGATGACTTTCCTTTATGCTTTGTCTCTTCACATCCATCCATTTCCATATGGATCAGTCAGGTTTTCATAGAAGTATTAACTCTTTATGTATTAAAAAAAATCATAATTTTTTAACCTATTTTGTGTTCTTGGAACTTACTGGTTCTTTTCAACAGACATTTTTAATGTTTATATACTCGAGTATATAATGTTTATATACTCATGAACTTTTCCATGTATGCTTTTTAGACCCAAATTACCTAAATTATGCTGCACTTTCTTAATTTCCTTAGTTTCCCATTTTAAATTTGCAGGAAAAATTCATGTGTTTGGAATGTGAGAGTATTTGGGTAAGGTGTGGGGGACATGGGTAGGAGTTTAGGTCGGTTTGGAGAGCACTTTTAAACTGTATTGTCAAGAAAGCAGTAGATGATAGACATATCTTAGAAGAGGAGGGGAGCATAAACCAAAGGGTAGACGTGAGACTAGGTGAACTGTATTTCAGGACTGTGGGTTAACAAATTTCTCCGGCTAAAAGGCACTTCTTTCTCCAGGAACGTTACCCTAGAAATTCTGGAACTATGGGACGTGTTTGTTTGCTTCTACCCAGGACGGACATCGTAAAGGCAGCATTTCAGAACAGATATAAGATAAAAAATCTGATTGTCAAACTCAAATAAATCAGACTTATGGGAGCCAAACAAATAAGGAACACTATGCATAATTTCAAGGTTGTACATTACCAAGACTTCAGAAAAAGCAGGTTGAAGTGCAGAATGTTGAAGGAGAGTTCCCTGGGTGCTTCGTCCACTGCGAAACACACCTGGCCTGCATTACAGTAGATGAGGCTTTCAAATGATGTCACCCCACTCCGGAGAACCTTTAGTCTATGAAATACCTCCACTTCCTACACCAGCTTATACAACAGTTTCCAGGGAACTACAGTCCATAAATTCATAAATTCTGTATTTATTCACAATGAGAAATGTTTGACTAAGGACATGATCCTAACAGCTTTACATCAACAAAAACCCTATGAAATATTATTAGTTTATTTCCATGAAAGTTCATTTATCATGTTGGCAAGGAAATTAGATGAATACCCTGTTTGTTTGTTTTTTTCTTTCCTCTGATAACATCGTGTGGTAAATGGTGTGAATGGATCACAAGACAGTCACTTCACCTCCTTCTGCCTGAGAATGATTAATATCACTGCAATATGGAAGAGTTCATGCCTACCAAATTGTGTCAGGAGGAGAGATCAATTAATTTGGTGGGATAGCTGTAGAGACCAGAGGCAAGACATCAGTTCTTTTATAAAAAGGTATCTCATAAGCCTTTTGAAAACAATAAGACAAAAAACTTCCTGAAACTACTTTCCTTTGTGATAAATACTAAGAATAAAATTCAATTTCCATTTTCTTTAGACAGGAATTTTATATAATGAATGGTCTGTAAAGATGAGTATGCATGGGAAATCATCTTTCAATCATCTTGTATAAAAAAGGGGAATTTAAACAGGATGTAGAAGAATTACCAAATACATAAAAGTTAACATTGCCGATTTTTCACCAATCCAGAAGCTCTTATCAACAAACAAATTTGGCTCAGGGATACTTACCTGACAGCACACAAAATAACTGGTTCCATATTTCCAAATACTACCTTGAAAATGAAATTGTGATGGAAAGGACAGTTTGAAATATGAAGAATTATGAATATCTGTTTGATATGAAAAAGAAATGTATCTGCAAGAAGAAAAGTTAGTTCTACCTGTTGCTAACAGTAGTGAAGCAGACTTTTTAAAAACTAAATATATATATTTCCCCCCTCCCCAGTTGGAATTTAATAGGCTCATTTGGGCTGGGGCCATTATTGTTGCAGGTGCTTTGATTTTTCCTCTGCATCATAATTACCACTAAGGGAAATGGGAGGTAGCAAAGTACTATTCTGTCTAATTTCCTTTGATTTCCTTCTTCAGAACTTAGTTTTTCCTTTAAACCTTTGCTCTACATACTTTATTTGTGTTACGGCACAAGCTGTGGGACATAATAAGCAGCATTTTAGCACCATTCTGTTCTTTACTCATGGTGGATAAATCACAGCAGAGTTGCTAACAGCTTGTGACTGACAATCTGCCTTGATAGACAATCTGTGATCCTTTCAGCCTTTGACTAATAAGCTCATTAGGCGAGAATAGCTAGAAATCCTTCCTGGGATATCGCAATGAACCGCAGCAAATTCAGTGCATGTCTGACCACTCAAACTTTAGAGAATCAATCTTCCTTCAATCAAAACTTTGTCAAGTCCTGCTGAATGTCTGCTGAAGGTTACCGATTTTTTTTTAATAAAACTTTGTCAGAAAAATCAAGGAAGCTTTCTACTCTGATGTAAGTCAAGGGGAAATGTTTCTAGACCATGTATCATTTTGTTTTTAAATTTTGGTGAATAAAAATCTGGAAATGCTTATCAAATATTCAAAGTTGCCATGATGCTTAAATTGAAAGTGAAAAGTAGTTTACTACTCAGTAATTCGGTGACCAAAAGAGAGAGGTAATTGAGCGTAATGATGATATTCAAATTTTTTATCATTTGTTGGATTCCTGTGTATCTTGTATGAATAATGAAAGGTGTGCTGGAAATTACAATAATGAAATGAGAACAATTCTTTGTATCTTATGCATGTTAATGATAAATTAATATTATGTTATTACAAATAAAATAATCAGAAGTTTTCTTATAAAGTATATATATCACAATCATATTCTAATTCTTCTTAACTAAATCTTGCTTTTAGAATTATAATACAAAATAAAAGTCTAGTCCTAATGATTACTAGTATAAAGTAGTTGAAATTTATGCCTAATAAGAATGACTTGCTGTCATTCTTCATTACTATGAGATACAGTAACCAGATTGACAGAAGTTATCAGAAAACAGTCAAAGGTCTCTCGTCCCTCCCATTCAATAATTTACTCATTAAGCTGAAATTTAGGAACATACAGATCAAAAAACAAAAGTATTTATAGTGAAGGAATTTAGTCTTAGAAAGGAATCAAATGAAACTAGCAATTAATTGATTAGAAGTTGAAATTATATGAGCCTTGCATGTCCTTTTACATAATTATTTCACTGAATAGCTTTTTATAATACGATACTTATAATTACATTACATTCAAATCTATATGTGTTTTTTGAAATTAATTGATATTGATAATTAACACATGACAAAGTGAACAGTGTGCATATATATATGTATCTAAAGAAGATATACAATTATTAGGTCATATTATTTCATATTTATTAAATATTGTTAGTAGGTATTCATATTTATTGAATATGAAATGTCTTATTTCAAATGAAATGTTTATTATATCTCTGACAAGATCAGTACAGTTAGTCACAGGATGCGCCTGCATTATCAGCAGTTTGGCCACCTTCGTGGTAGCTTATTTCTGCCAGCAGCGAAGAAGCTAGTGAGTGAATGATGATGAAATCACACAGGCTCTTCCACAGCTTGTTGATAGTTAAATATTTTTCCTTGAAAGAAGTAGTCCAAAGCCTGGAGAACGTGGTAGCCAGCTGGGGCATGAGCTGGTGGGTATGGTGGATGACAGAGGGTTTGCAAGTCCAGCTTCTGGAGTCAGAGAGTCAGAGCAGCAGTGTTTATGTGACATGTGGTCTAGTGTTGTCTTGCAAGAGGACTGGTCTGTTTCTATTAGAAACATAGCTGCTTAAACCCAAACATCCTCATCATTTTGTCCAATGAGTCTAGTAGACATCTATGATAATTGTTGACCAGGTTTTATGAAGCTGAGTTGGACAATACCAGCGCTGGACCACCAAAGAGACACCCTTAGCATTTTTTGATGAATATTCAATTTTGGAGTGTCTTTCAGCACTTTATCTTTATCCAACCATTGTGCAAAATGCTGTGATTGTCAAAAAGGATTCATTTTTCATTGCACATAACAAGATAGGTTTGCCTTTATGTTGTGACAGCAAAGAAAGGCAAGATTCAAGACAATGTCTCTTCTGATGCTTCTTTAATTCACGAGGAACCCATCTGTCTGGCTTTTTGACACTGCTGATATGTTTCAAATGGTCCACACATAGGTTGAGATGGATTCCCTTCCACTGCAGCTTTCAGTTCATCATTATCCACTATGCTCTTAGGTCGTCTGTGTGGCTCATTTTCAAGCTTAAAGTCACTAGAATGAAACTTCTCAAAACTTCAAGTGTACTGTGCCTGGATTAGCACATCCTTCCCAAACACTACATTGCTATTTCAATCTGTCTGTGCTGTACTGTTTCCATGACAGAACTCATGTTAGAAAGTAACACAAACTTTTGACCTATCAATGGTTTCTCAAAAGTTACTCGGAAAAAAAAGCAAAAAAAAAAGGAAAGATAATCACTTAACCACAAGCTAAAATGTGCATTTAAAAGAATGAAGATGTATCTTCACAACAAAAATAAAATAAGAAGTGTCAAAGTGAAATTTCAGAGATAACAATGGTCCAATTTATTACTGAAGAAAATTAAACAATTCATATTTAATATCCCAATGCATACTTTTTACACTAATCTTCTCTGAATAATAAGAAGAAAAGATACCATTACATCATAAAGATTTTTAAAAACAATCAAACAAAAAAACAAACAAAAAAACCATTGGAGGTAAAAATAGTAACTCAAATATACTATTATATTGGGACAACAAGTAATGAAAGTTGTTTAATGTTTAAATATTTGAGAAATTCTCGAGATTTTAGTCTTATATTTGCTCTGTTTCTAAAAGCCAATGTGCAGGGCGTATGTTTGAAATTCTAATTTTTATCAGTTATACAAGCAGAAATATGTGCAATAAAAGTGAGTCAATGTGGATTGGAAGGGATGATTTCCAACCACAGAAGGGCACCATCAGTGTGGCCCAACCCTCGTCAATATTCTGCAGTGCCTGCTACAATTATTGTACGATGTGACCTACGTTATCAGGCTTGCACATGATATTTAAATATTCCATTAATTGCTCGGTTTCTGCAAGATTCTCTGCCTGCAAATGACTGAAAACACTACATGAATATGTAACTTTTTTTTTTTTTTTTTTGAGTCAGAGTCTCACTCTATTGTTCCTGTGCAGAGGCATCATAACTCACAACCTCAAGTTCTTGGGCTCAATAAATCCTCTTGCCTCAGCCACCCAAGTATCTGTGACTACAGATGCCCACCACCACACCCCGCTAGTTTTTCTATTTTTAGTTGAGATGGAATCTCACTCTTGCTCAGGCTGGTCTTAAACTCCTGAGCTGAGGTGATTCACCCACCTTGGACTCCCAGAGTGCTAGGATTATAGGATTGAGCCACCAAGCCCAGCCTTAGTTTGTCATCTTATCAAACTCCAGCAAATTACTGGATTACAAATAATTAAAGAGATCTTTCATTTCCTTTCCTTTCAATTTTTCTCGGAGAACAACACAGAATAGTTAACTACCAATTTACTATTATTTACAATGATGGCAAGATATTTTATGATATAATAAAAGTAGTCTAAAATTGGGTTTAGAAAAATATATTACTTTTAAACACAGAAATGTTTTTTAATGATTTCATCATAATTCTACTTAAATAAACACTATGTAAAATTTAGGTAAATGGATTATGAAATAAAAACTTGGTAGATGTAAAGTTCTTGCAGTTTACATAAAACCAATCTTATGAAAATTTATTAGGGCTGATAAATTACTACCAGAAGAAACGAAATTAATTTATTCAGCAAACCAGGAATAAGGATGAAAATAGGAAAATAAAAAAAAAATAAAAAAAGAGTAAATGTTTTCTGACATTGGGGTACAGAATAATTTTAAGCATATTGATGAACATGAATTTAACACTTTATGACCCATAAAAATGATAATATTCTTACTTTTGGACTCACAGCCTTCATATTGCTTCTGAAAGTAACAACAGACCTGTAAGAAATAGAGAAAAGATGTAGTAAAAATAGCTTGCAGGAAACTTACCTTATACAGACCAAATTCATAGAATGGGGTATCTTCCTTCCTCTTGTCTTTCTCTTTCTCTCTCTATAAACCATTCTTTTGTAATTTTTGTTGGTGGAGGAAGGAAAAAATGGGTATTTTTTACTGTACCCCCTCACTACTTCAACAATCACACCAAAAGATGATAAAGAGTTTGGAAACAGATGGTGGTGATGGTTACACAACATGTGAATGTAAGTGATGCCAGAAATTTATGCATTTAAAATGCTTAAAATGACAAATTTTGTTACACATACTTTACCAGAAAAAAAAAAAAGAATTAAAATTACCTTGATGAAAATAAAAATAAATTATAACTCCATTTTGCATGAGTGAGTACAGATACTCCTCAAGTCATTGGGGTTCTGTCCAGATAACTCAATAAGTCAAAATATCATAAGTCAAAAATGCACTTAATACCCTAATAAACCATCATTAAGTCAAAAAATTCTAAATCTAACAGTTGCGAGGGAGGACCATTTGCACCAGCATAGCTTATGTTAGCACACCTTGAGTTTCATGGGATGTGGAATCTAGACTGAGGAAGGAAATGACTTGAAGATCATTGTACACCATTCAGCCTTTAAGCAAAAAGTCCATGATTTTAAATTAGAGTGTCAGGAACCTAAAAGTTTTAGGTTAAAGAGATTAATACAATTGAATGGAAGAACTGGCATAATACTAAAGACTCCCACATGGGTAGTAAGTAGCTATAGGGTGTGCATGACTCAGGATAACACGGGCTGGAAAAATATGTTTCCTATCTTCTGAACAACTTTCCTGGTTTGGGCTGGAGCTTAAGCAGTGTGAGGTAAATACATAAGGCAGTGCATCTTGCTAGGACTCTTATTGGTAAATTATGGCATTCATAGGGTATTACAGTACGTGGAAGGGTCTTGTCTCCATACTGAGAAATAATTAACCCTAGAATGAGCCTTGCCAATTTCCGCTGAAGGAATATTAGAAAGCACGATCCGAAAAGGTGCAATAGTCCCAATTAACTGAACTGCATCCCAAGAAAAAACTGGAAAAAATTTATGGGAATATAAAAATACTCAGTACCCAACCAAGTAAAATTCATAAATCTGGCTTACAACTAAAAGCACCACCAACAACGACAACAAAAAAAACCTAACCCCCCCCCCCCAAAACATTACCAAGCAAGCAAAGATGCAAGCAAATGTGACCTATGAGGAGTTAAATCAATCAATTAAAAAGGACTCAAATACATTTTTAAAATCACAACATATTTATTTTCTAGGGATGGAAACTATCATGAGAGAGATGAAAACTACATAAGCTAGAATCTGTGACAGATGAGGCTTTGCAGAATGACATCAGTGAAGCTGAACATGTGGCTATAAAAACTGTTACAAAATGAAATACAGAGTGAAAAGAAAATTTAAAAGTACAAAGGAACCGAAAATAAGCGTAGGAACAACTGCAAGGGAACGAGTAAGTTGAGTGCCAGAAGGAAAAGGTGTGAGCAGGAAAAAAAATAGTAGAATAAAAACATGACTGAAATTTTTCTAAAGTTGATTAAAACAGTAAAAAAAAAAAAAATAAAAAAAAAAAAGAATGGGTGTGAAATAAATTATTATAAAATAATTTGTAATTAAACCACTCACAGCCAGTAATAATGAGAAAATCTTAACAGAGAAGGTCCCCTGCACCCTTGTAAAGTGAATCAGTCTCATTTGTGCTCCTTGAGGTACGAGGCCCTGAGAAGGAACATTTTCAGCACTTGGGCTAGATGTGAGTTTTGGGGGATATTCTCCCCCACCTTGCATAAGGGGCTTTGCTGAAAAATGCAGGCAGTCACTCCTTAAAGGAAAGAATGTGCCGGAAGGCCCCTCCAAGTCGCAGCTGGAGGCAAATCACCTGCCTGGGGCAGTGGGCAGTTGCACTTTGTTCCCTACCTCAATTTACACAATAACTTTCAGTTAGTCATCTAGGGAAGTGGGCAAACAGAACAGACAACCCACCCCTTTGTGGTTTATCTTCATTGTTGTTTATCTCCAAATAGGACATTCTTAGTTTGGATAGGTGGATACATACTTTGCTGCACTAACGCTGATAAGCTATCTTTATGACAGTTTTGTTACCTTTTATCTTCTTTATTCTTGGATTATTTTTATTTGATGAGTTTGTATATGTAAGAAAGTGAATAAAGACAAGTGATTGCTGATGTGCCTGAGCGAGCACCAGCCTTCCCTTTAAAAATCATTCATTTTGTCTGCGGTGCTGCCTCTGTGTCATCGACCAGTAGCCAGGAGGACAGCAACAAAGGGGAAAATGGCAAAAAGTGCAAACAGATAAGATTGGCATATTTCTTTTGGGAAGATGATGTATGTACAGGTCTCTCTGACTGAAAGGAACATCAAACATAGTTTGTAGACATGCCCCATGGGAATAGGAAAGATCAGAAATACAATAGAAATCAAAGTGTCTGTTATATGTTAAACTGTCTATGTTAAAAATTAATATGCTGAAGAACTATCTTCAAGTACCTCAGAAAGTGACTTTATTTGAAGGAGAGTCTTTAGAGAGCCAATGAAGTTAAAATGAAGTCCTTGTGTTGGGCCCTAATTCCATACGACCAGTATCTTCATGAGAAGAGAAGGGAGCACTGACCGAGGGAAGGTCACCCCGAGGGAAGGTCACTCTGAGGGAAGGTCACCCCGAGGGATGGTCACCCCGAGGGACGGTCGCCCCGAGGGAAGGTCGCCCCGAGGGAAGGTCGCCCGAGGGATGGTCACCCCGAGGGAAGGTCACCCCGAGGGAAGGTCACCCCGAGGGAAGGTCACCCCGAGGGAAGGTCCTGTGCCATGCAGGGAGGAGAAGAGCGCCTGCAGGGCGGGGAGAGGGAGCAGATTCTTCCCTCACAGGCCAGTGGGAACAAACTCTGCCAGATTCTAGACTTCAAAACTAAAATAATGAATTTCACTTGTTCGTGCCACTCATTCTGTCAACATTGCGTGATAGCCCTAGCCAAGAAACACAAATTCCCTATATGGAAAGGGAGAGCGAAGTTTGAAGTACAGAGCAGAGTTGCTTTGTATCCAGGCCACTGGCTTCTGCATAATATAGAAAAGGCAAGTGTCATTTTTTTTTTTTGAGACAGTCTCCAGCTGTCACCCTGGGTAGAGTGCTGTGGTGTCACAGCTCACAGCAAGCTCAAAGTCTTCTGCTTAAGCAATTCTCTTTCCTCTCTTTCCTCCCAAGTAGCTGGGACTACAGGCACTGGTCAGAACACCTGGCAATTTTCTTTTCTTTTGTTTCTTTTTTTTTGTAGTTGTCATTGTTGTTTGGCAGGCCCGGGTTCATTATTCATTATTCTAACTGCCGAGCTTCAGGCGGCACCCAGCCATGTCTGTAATTTTTGTATGACTTAAAACAGAAGTAATACATCTGATATGAGCACCAAAAAAAAATAAAGAAATAAAGAAAGAAAAAAGAAAAGAAAAACAACAGAAACAATTAGAACCCATCCGAAACAAGGGCAAAAGTTATTACAACCATCTATATAAAGGGATATACTAAATGTGCTAAATGTGCTAAAAGGCAAAGCTTGTAATGCTATGTTTTACGAAAAAGCTTAATAAAATACCTCATGGTTATGTATTCAGATATTAAAAGCACTTAAGACAAAGAAAAATGATTTAAAAAAACAGGACGCCTACACTAATTCATAAAATTTGAAGGAGCCATAGTAGCACCAATTGAGAGAGATGTCAGAGCAAATAGCATTGTTAGTGTCAGAGAAAGCCACTGTGGAGTGATGACAGTGTCACTTCATCAGGTGGACCTACTGATCTGCAAAGCCTATGCAGCTAACCAAAAATATTCAAAAGCAGGCGAAGCAAAATCGCAGCTAAATGAAGAAATATAGAATTTCACAATCTATCGTGGAAGATTTTAATACCCTTCTCTAAATACTTTATAAAATAAGCCGGCAGAAAGTAAGTTAAATTATAGACTTGAATATCATTATCAACCAATTTGGTCTACTTGACATTATAGAAAATCAACAACACCCACCACCAACAGAATACACATTCTTTTCAAGTGCACACAAACGCAATGCAATGATACACACACTCAGGGCAAAATAAAAAAAAAAAAAAAGGCTCAATACATTTAAAGTATTGAGGGCATATAAAGTATGTGATGATAAGGTAATTAAATTAGAAATAAAAAAATTAATTTCTAATTAAATTAGAAATAAGCTCTGATGCCAGGGTCCCACCCCAGGGGGCAGGGTCCTTTAAGACCTACATAACTGGCAGGGGTTCACTAAAGAAAAGTAAAGTTAAAAGTGATGAAAGATGGGACGCACAGACTAGAGTTTTCAAAGCAGAAGACACAGGGGACCGCCACTAGCTCGTGGGGTTCCAGCGAGTGGCCTGGAGTGTTCCACCCAGCTTTTATTGAAGGCTATTTTCTCATTTAGCCAAAAAAGGTAAGCTGAGGAAGGGAATAAAAATGCCAGAAGTTTCTCTGAGTGAGCATGTTAGTTCTTATTCTGTCTATAATCATTGACTTTAAGGTTCTGGGCAGCCTTGAGAAATCTGAAAACTGAGCCTTGTGTGGGGGCAGCCTCCTGTCTATGGTCGCACATAGATCCCTTAGTGGAGGTTAGACCCCTCTAGTTCTCTGTGGAACTGGCATTTTTTTCCTTACTAAGAATGACATAAATGATAGTTATATAGATACTGCAAACATTAAAAGAATAAAAAGAAATATTATAAACAATTTTATAACATTAAATGCAATGGACAAATTTCTTGAAAGATATAATTTTTCAATTTTAATTAAGAATTAATAATCTGAATAGTCCTACTTTAAGGAAATGAAATGTGTAGTTACAAACCGTCCCTCAAAAGGATGAATTAATTGGTGACTTCTATCAAACTTTTACAAAGTAATAATACTAATCCTACACAATCTCTTGTAGAAAATGAGAAGGTACAACTATTTTCAAACTCATTTTATCAGACCAGTATTAATGAAACCAGAAAAAGTTGCTACAAGGAAATAAAATTAAGATGATTATTCATCATGGGCATAAGTAGAAATGTTCAAAACAGCAAATTAAGCAGCATGAAATAGTTTATTTCATAAACGTAACTATCATGAAATCAAAAAGGTAAGACTTGTACAAACTAGGAGAAAATATTTGTAAATCATATATGTGAATAAAGACTTGTATTCAAAATAGTAAAGAATTCCTCTGTTCAATTAGTAAGAGATATCCAACTCAAATGCTCTTTAAAAGAGCTTTTAAAGATGCTCATCATTATTAGGTATTAGGGAAATAAAAAATTAAGTTAACAGTGAGATATAGTTCACATAAACTATAGTGGTTATAATTTAAAAAAAAAGGAAAATAAGAAATATTGTCAAGGAATATAGGTAAATGGGAACATTCGTATCTGCTTGTAAGAATGGAAATAGTGAAGCCACTTTGGAGCCACTTTAGAATTTTCTTTAAATGTTGAACATTTATTTCCTAGACCATATAGCATTTCGGCTACTGGTTTTCTACCCCCCAAACATGAAAACATCATATTTTACAAAGACTTACGTGTATGAAAAGTCACAGGACAATTATTCATAGGGCCAGATAGCCCCTAAGTGAAAATAACGCCTATGCCCAATGACTGATGAATGAATACACAAAATGGGACCTGTCCTGGCAATAAAATAATATTTAGCAACAAAAAGGAATGAATCATTCACATGTGCTATAATATGACTGAACCTCAAAAACATTATGCCAAGTCAGGAGTAGAAGTGTGTTTTCTGTAAAAGATCACATAGTAAATACTTAAGGCTTGCCAGATTACACACAATCTCTATTCTTATTTTTTTCTCCTCTTTTCTATTCTATAACCTTTAAAAATGTAAAAGTTTTTTCTTAGCTTATGGGTTTGGGGCTCTTTTTGGCCCACAGGCTGTAGTTTGCTATTCTCTGTGTTAAGTAAAAGAAGTCAGATTTTAAAAATACATAAAGATCAAAGGAATATCTATCTGTAGTGTTTGATAGGACTGAATTTTTGTATTTCCTGAAAATCTGGATGTTGGGATTTAATCCCCAGTTGAATGATTTTTAAGAGGTTGGGCCATTATGAGTTAATTAGGTCATGAGATTGGAGCCCTCTAGTACAGAACTGCTTAGAAAAGAGGACTGAGAAATTTGGTTTATATTTCCCACCATGTGAAGCCCTGTAAGAAATATACTTCTGTATTGCTGTTGAAGGTGTCTAAGCCATGCACTTTATTATATTTGTTGTTACAAGCACAGCAGACTAAGACAGCATGGCACCTCCTATGTATGATAGTATAAGAAATATATGCATATTGTTCATACATTAGTGCAAAAGGAAAAACAGGAAGATGAACCCCCCAAATTAGATTATTCTCTTTAGAGATTTTGTGGGAACGAGTGGAAAGGGATGCGTGAGGAACACTTTTCCAGGCACACTCTTCCGTAAATGTCCAATCTGTATAAAATGCCAGTACTTGCACACACACCCACACACAAAACCAACTGGGAAGGTAAGAAAAATAGTAGAATAAATACATAAACAGAAACATTGTACTGTATTTAAAATAAATAATATAATGGCACAGAGGAGGAAGAATCAAGGCAATTATATTCTGAAGACAGAAAGTTGACAGCACTGCCTCGGGCGAACGAGAAAATAAGTGGTAAACAAATATGCAACTTTTGTCTTCATATGCTTATTTTTTTTAAGACGAGCATAAAACAGAGATTATTGAGGAAGAGATAGGTGGCCTTACAGAGTAAGCAAGTTACAGAGTGGGATACATTTGCCATAGACAGAGAATGAGCCTCCATTGCCAGGGCAAAGTAGGCGAGGAGATGAAACAGGAAACGTTCTGTCAGTCAAAATAAGCCCTAGAAAGAAGCTGTGAAAAGGTATTTACAAAGCTTTCTAAGATTATTTTTTAAGGAATTACGATTAGTTTTGTTTCCAAAAAAAAAAAAAAAAAAAAGAAAAAAGAAAAGGAATTAAGGAGAGATGTTACAGACGGGGTGTCAGCAGATGATGTTGTCTGGACTCCAAACAAGTTCTTAGTTTTTGGTACAGTTAACGTGATTTTCTCTAATAGTGTAAGAGAGGTATAACCATTGATATATTAAATAACACAAAGTTCTTATTATAATTTTCTATTTCTTTTCTTTTCCTTTTCTTTCTACTAAAATGCTTATCTGTCAGGTGTTTTGGTGCCAAACAAGATTGTAATGTGGTTATACATGGTGGATTTGCGGTGAGTCCAACCTATAAGTGAAGTTCGCTGTTTTGCTGATTAGAATTTTAACCCTATGTAATGTACATAAAATTTAAGACCCTCATCCTCCCTTCTATGAATTACTATGAACAATCTTCTAGGAAAGAAGCTGTAGACCTTACATTATATATTAATTTCAAGCACCAAGTATAAATCATAGTACATGACAGGCCTTTGGGGGGTGAACATTATTTTCATTGTTTGTGTTCTAAGCAGGTGAGCTGATTGCCTCATTTCCTTTTGTAGCTCCTAATCTATTTTAGTAAAATATATAGACAGCAAACGGGAAGCTAAATAGTTCTACAGAATTAATTCCAAGTTTCAGAAAAAGAAATGAAGAAACCATTTTTCTTTAAGTTCCCTCTAGTATCAGCCTCGGGGAAACAAAACAAAACAAAACTTCAGAATGAAAAAGGTGCTCAGGGCAATAACAGATAGTAGAACAGAAGTGTCTTCTACTGAAAAATCTGTTCTGCAACTTGCAATGATGGAAAACAATGTCGTGGGATGAAGTAATGAACTTTTCTTTAAGACAACAAATGATAAATTGCCCGAAGAGGTTTTTAGCTACAGCACCGGGTTTAATCACGCTGCAAACTACAGAATTACAAATATATAAAATTTTCCTTACCTAAAATAAAATTACACCATCAAACGTGTATGTTCTATACACAAAAACATGCCTACTGGAATATTTATGAGACTCTTTTTGCAAATTGCACTTACAATGTGATTGCTGCCAAAATGACTAAATATGGAATTCAAAAAGGGGCCAAGTAGACATTTTAGTGCAGTGGGACCTTGTAAAGTTTTGAGGCATGCCTGCTCTTTACAGCCTGGGGCAATGAGGGAGAAATGCCAGTTGGAATGAGAGGGATGTTAGGGCCCAGGATCTGGTGATCTCATTTTCTTACCTTTGAAACGGTAAGTTTGGAATGCAGATCTCAGTTCCTCCCTTCCCAAAGATCTGTTCTATATAAAGATAAAATTACATAATGCCACTTACAAAATAAATCAAATTGTTTTTAATTATGTTTAGAACAGATTGCCATAAAAGGTAAGGAATTGATAGAATTGATACCATTGCTCAACATCATCCTGAACGACACACAGTGTCATTATATATATATAAACTTTATAGTAAAGTTTAGGAAAAGATTTTGGAAGGATGTATTACTAGATGGGAAGTGTCTCCGTGAAGTGCCATTATTAGCGATATTTTAACATTTTTCTTACTTTGAGTATCTGCGTTTTCTTACTTTTAAGGAAAGTAAGAAAGAAGTTCTTAGGTTTACCTTTTACTAAAACATATAACTTCTGAAATATATGAAATTTATGAGAATGATGCTCTTCAGGTTTTAACAATCACATAAGTAATGTATATGGAAAAGTTGCCACGGTGCAATATTAAGTAGAGACATAGAATACGATTGGTTCCTTTTTGTCCCTTTAAGTTACTTCTACTTCTTTGTGAATCATTATCGGTCTTCTGGAAGCTTTCAATGCAGTAGTATAATACTATCAGTTTCTATAATTTACCCTTCCAAATAACCTGCCTGAGCTACAAAATATGCATTTTCTAGAACTCTCCTATCTGTATCCTGTGTTCTTTGTAAGCTAGAATCTAGGTTTTCTTTTGCCCGTACAAAATAAACTGTGTTCTGATGCATTATATCTCTTTTAAGAAGTACCAGAGTGACAAGAAAATAACCTTTTTAATCCTTTTTTTATTGTTTCACAGTGTACAGAAAGCAAAACTAATACCTACCCTCAGAAATAAGTTATACACAAACTAGAAATGGAAAAAACAAAAAGGAGGAGTCCATGTACAATCTTTTAGTATGTGCTTAACTATTGTCACCAAAGTAATAGCTGAAGGAGTTGATGTTTGTTCCTGTGGCTATGATAATGTTAAAACCCTAAATCCCAGCACTGGTCTTTAGAATTACTGGACAGTCTGAACCTGGTCAGCAGAGACATGTACTACAGGAAGTGTTTTCCTAGCATTCCTCATTTCCTACAACCTTCACCAATCTTTTATAAGATTATAATGAGATTATTTCTGGAATAAAAAGATTATTTTTAATAGTTTTCAAAGTTATTTTTTCACTTTTGAAATATACTTTCTACATTATTAGTGATTCATTGCAGTTAGGAAACATTTCTTAGTAAAAGCTTAAAACACTACCCACATAAAACATCATTTTTAATAAGTTCTTCCCAGATGATTCCACATTTTATTAGTCTACAGAAAAATAATTGTTTCTCTTCATTAACTGCATACCTTTGGGACAATATCACACACCACCTTAGCTATTTTCTCATTTACTCTGTGTTGTCTGTTAAAGACCCTACTAATCATTCAGAAGTCCCCATGTTTGTTTTGGATGGCACTAATGATTGGGATGCCTTGTAATTACCAGCCATGTGACTGGTAAATGGGAACGTGAAGGCAAAAATGGGGGCTACCACCTGCAAACCTGCCCTACCCCTCCTATTTAACTCATTGGTGCAATGCAATCTTTTCTGTTTGTTTTTCTGCAATGTTTGGCTGGGGCTGGGTGGCACCCACCACCTCCAGTATATGAGGCCCATGCCCCACTCCTTTGAGCCACAGGTGCTGCCCATTGGCACAATCTTTACCTGTTCATTTCTCACTGGAAATCAAGGGTCCAGGGAAGGACCAGAAGCCCCAGGGGAGGTCTTCCCTGGCTGCTGCCTTCCTGCACATGAGATGCTTGAGAGAAACTTTGTTGAATAAGCCACTGAGATTTTAAAGTTATTTGTTCCAGCAGGTTAGCCTATTCTACAAATGTATCTCTTGCCAGTTGCAGTATAAAAGCAACAGGGGCTGTTACTGCTCTAACTAATGTGCTTATGACATGCAGTACCATAAACTAGAAGCTCATGTGTCAACTCACACTTTTAATGATACCACAGGCAACAAGCCGCTATAATCAAATTTGAGCTATTACGTTTCTGACTCCATTTACATAATATGAACCACATGGGGTGGAGAGGTTATATCTGGAGCAGGAGAGGATGATTAGATTTTTTAAACAAATTGCACATAGAAAGTATAATCAGGATCGGATTGGCTCACAGAACAAGGTCTTTCTGCTAGATTTGGTCCTTAGAGATTTGAAGACACCGGAACTTCAGTCTCTGTGTTCCCTTCATTGCGCCTGTGCCAAGTACTCTATTTCCCAACATGCCCAGAAGATTTCATAATATATTATTAGTTTTCATTTAAAATGTATGCCTAGTTTAGAAAATGCATTACTTATGGCAATTTGCACTGCACTCTAACTAGGAGAAATAAACTATTTTAAATGAATATTTAATCTGCAGTGTATCTCATTTTAAAAGTTAACTGTTTGCTGTTTCTTACATAGGTCCTGAGTAAGGCACAAAGACATTCTGTTCCTGTACATCTGTGCATGCGGGCGTACCTGCAAATGATCACCAGGTAACAGTCCTGACTTAGCACTGAGGAGGTATCTTTCTGGAAATCGTGGTCTATACAACTTTGTCTTCACCTAATGGAAACAATAAATAAACATCAACAACAGTAAAAGATCCAGAGCTAATACCTAAGGGCAGAGCATGACCCCTAAAAAGGTGTTCTCACAAACACCCTGTGTGTTACCTATAAAAGAAAGCAAGAATTACATTTTATAAGACCCTCCTCCACTAAGTCTTTTATATCTTTGATTTCCAACATTTTTTATCATTCTCAATTACTGTCAGAAGGAATTTTTTACTAACCATCCTTCCAACACTTTGTTCTTTTAAAGATTTAAAATCTATGAAAATGTACTTATCATCAACTTTTTTTTATTATTATTATTAAATCATAGCTATGTACATTGGTATGATCATGGGGCATCATACACTAGTTTCACAGACCGGTTGACACGTTTATATCACACTGGTTAACATAGCCTTCCTGGCAATTTCACAGTTACTGTGTTGAGA
>CAUYPK010160737.1:0-17032 GCA_963574355.1 Loris lydekkerianus | reverse complement strand
GTAAGGCCTCCCCTTACCAGGTGTTGGCTCTTGTCAAATTCAGCTGGCATTAAGGGGTCCCCCTCCCCTACTGACAGCACCTTATAGAAGGTCTCCTGCCCCCACCACCCCTCCCCCCCTTCTAGGGGTCAAGAGACTTTGAGGCATGAGCCTGCTCTCTGCTCGGCCCATCAATAAAGGACCCTTGCTTAAGTTGGACTCAGTGTGCTGGCGTTTCTCTATTCTGCTCGCTTCAGGTATAACACTGAAACAATTAACATGAAAAAATTAAAAAATAAAAAAAAGAATTGCCTTTGGCTCCTTGAATGGAACTAGTATGTAAATTGGTACACCCCAATCCAGAGAGGGAAGGACAGGGAATGAGGAGATGCTGTTGAACACCCTCACCATCTCACTTTCTCTGACACCTGTCAGAAAGAGGCCTCGAAATTCCTAATAGCTCTGAAGTTACTATTTTTTACTGCCTGTTGTAAAGAACAACAGAAGGGTTAGGGAATGCTGAATGCTCTGTCACCCAGAGTATCTTCAGTAGACGATCTGTTGCCTTTCCAACATTTATTTCAAAGTAGACATGTTGTTTAGGAGGGATTAACCCCTCCGTCCGCTCCAGGTAGGGCTGGGCTCTGATTGTTATAATCTGTCAAAACAACCCCACCCTCTCACCATAGATGGTGGTTCCCATAACCCAGGTTTGAGTCAATCAGTGGTCCAAACAGTAAGACTCTCAGAGATTTTGTTAAAGTTGAGGAAGGCATTCTATCTTTTCCCAGATAATTAAGAGGAAGCATGTGGACCTAATTGTACTGACAGATATCCTACCTTACCCTCAAGGGACCAGCCGTAGGGTGAAGCCGGCAGATGTGGATACACATATGGGAGAAACAGAGTTCACCGTGACTTTAGTGAGCTCCGGACTAACCAGCTCTGGAGCTCACACCAGTGTAGTTTCATGAAACCTGTAAATTCTCTATTGCTTTATCCAATGTGAGTTGGTTTCTGTTACTTGCAAAGGAAAAAGATTCCCAATTGAGACAGAAATATTAGGCTATGGCCGTAGCCATGAAAATCACATAAAATGAGCACAGGTACTTATAATTCCATCCTCGATGACACACTTAAATTTTGGACATAAGAAAATCATTATTGTGTTTGTTTTAATGTCAAAATGTAATTGGTTTTTGCACTTTTCCCCATTTAATATCATTGTTTACCCATCCTTTGTTGCTTTATCCTGCCTCAACACCAAACTTCTGACTTTCTCATCTAGGAGGAAATGAAAACAAGGGGAAAAAGTTTGGTACCTCTCTTTAAGTCAACACTGTTACTTCCACTGCATAAAAATTCTAGAAAGTTGGCTTTGTTCACGTGTGAGGCAGCTCTCTCGTTTACAAGTAGCATGTAAACAATTATATCCTGGTCATCCTTGGGCTAACCACATAATGGGAATTTCGTTAAAAAACAAACAAAAAAAGATGCACCACACCAGCCTCAGCAAGAATGAGGCCCTGTATAAAAAACAGAAAATGGGTGTGGTAATGAGTTCCTGTCGTCCCAGCCACTCGGGAGGCTGAAGCAGGAGGATCGCTTGAGCCCAGGAGTTCGAGGTTGCTGTGAGCTAGACCGATGCCTTTCTAGCCTGGATGACAGAGTGAGACTCTGTCTCCAAACAAAACAAAACAAACCCCACAAAAACAAAGGCTATCAATTGCAATCAAATCCAAATCCATGGTTTCCCCCCACAAATCTAACATTGTATTAAATATTTCTTAAATGTTCTAAAATCGTATCTTTCCTTAGTTGACCTTTTCTGGGGATGGAGGACCATATAAAATTATATGATGTATAGATATTAAAGCCTGGTGTAAAGGGGCCTCCATAGACTAGCTTCTCTCAGGTCCTTTTGAAAAGAATGATACAGCGTTCCTTCTTCAAGCCACAAGCCAAGCCTCCCATTGTCAATATCTGGGCTATGATACCAAAAAAGAATTGCTGTGCATAAGAGGACACCTAAGTACTTAACCCAGAGAAATTCATACTATCTATTTCAAAGCCAAGGTTATTCCCTTCAGCAGCCTGTACTGGAGTCTGTAGGCTAAAGGGCACAGTTAGCAAGAGGTTAAAAGAGTTATTTCTACTTGGTGACTAACCCCATTTGATTGTCTTAAGTGCATCTGGCTCCTAGAATGTGCTTTTATTTCAGATGATTATGAATGTCCCAAGTCGACTCATTGCAGCCACCTGGCTTAAGGACTGTAAGGCACTTCGGAAATCAAATTTCAGGAGAGAAGATTGGTTTGAGAAACAATGAACAAGGAGAAATCTTCCCTTTGCAGAGTTGCTGTGTGTCAAAGTTTATCCTCATTATATTAGGGTAGGAAGAAAAGAACAAATTAAGACATTTAACTTCTTAAAATTTGAGACCCAATTGCATTTAACACCACAAATCTTGTTACTGGACCTGTGGGCTTACCTTTTCCTTGTGTGAAGTCTGGTATGTGTTAGTAAATAACATTTTTTTAAATCAGAGAATGGATCTGGGCTAAGTGGATAATCGCTGCTCCATGTTCTCTGCCCCACGAGAGAAGATACTGGTGAATCCAAAGAGTTCTTAAATTAGATCAAAAGTCCCTGCAGAGAGGAAGACCTCAAAATCACCTTCTTACCTGGGCACCACTGCTCGCATACCCGCATGCTTTAAATTAATAGCAACTATCTGACCGCTCAATTTCTAACTCTTAATATAAAGGGTGATTCAAATGCTCAAACTATCCTTTCAAAATTGGCTCTCATGATGAAAGAACCATTAAGGGCTTAGTGACATTCCAAGAACTCTTCTTCAGAAAAAAAAAGGAGAGAGAAGGAAAAAAAAATTGGCTGCTTTTCTTTGGCCAGTAACCCACATCTTTAATTGAATTTTGATGAGATGATGGATGTTGTGTTGTATTCCAAGTCTATATGCTAAATTAACAAGGCTGTCTGCTTAGCTTCCCCTTCTGAAGGCACATTGAGATGAGTTTCTGCTAATTATCTGACATAAAGCATGATTTGGATGTCTCAAATTCTTCTTTAGTGCCTGGAATCACCATTTTCTCCAAGCTGGTGCTATACTGGAGGACAAACCATCTGGAAGAACTCCTAGCTGAAAATGTTTAATCAGCCAGGAAGAATAAATCTCCATATTTCAAAGGCATCCACTAAGGCATTTAAAACTTTCTAACAATATTTTTAAAGACGTATTTGTGCAGGGAGAACTTGCCTCTGATGTTGAGCGTGAGTAGTTCATGTCTGTCTACAAAACAGGAGTGATAAATGGAGCAATCAAGAAAAACAGGTACTTTCAGCAAATTTGGGCATACAATTATTCATTTACTTCCCAAGCTTTCTGCTTTTAAAATAACTTAGTAGTGAAACTTTATAATTCAGGCTTTCTTTTTATTCTAAGTAGTTTCAAAACCACAGTCTTGAATGTTGACCAAAATAGAGAGGGCTCAGGAAAGGGACAGATTATTGCTATTTTGCAATTTGGAGTTTTTCTTTTTTGACATAATGGTAATTTTACTCTTTAAATTTCTAGGTGTAATAGATCCACCCAATTAGTAAAAATAAAATATAAGTTGCTTCATCATTCTGGCACCAAAAAATAGCATGCCAAAATGCAACTATCTGCTTGCCAGGGTCAGGTGCATAATTACCCATCAGAGACACCCAAATAATGTAGTCTGGACCTGAAGCGTGGCTGCCACAAAATTCCCAGAGGCCCAGTGCTTGGGTTTGCTCTGGGAGAAGCTGACCAGCAGGCATCCTGAGAATCTTCAGGCAAACTCCTCTTACCTACCTTGGTCCAGGCTCCATTCCTGGAAATAGGTCAACCACCATGAGGTTCTGCATTCATTTACCCCACGACATTCCCTTTTCTGTGATACTGTTAAAAGTTAAATTGCCTCCCAGTGCCCACTCCCACTCACAGGCTAAAGTCCTAAATCCCAGTACCTAAGAATGTGACCTTATTTGGAAATACAAATTTTTCAGATAGAGTTAGTTAAGTTAAAATGAGGTCATATTACAGTAGGGCAGAACCCTAACCTTCATTAAAAAAAGGAAACTTTGAATACAGACACATATACACAGAGGGAGCACCATGTAAAGATGAAGGCAGAGATCTGAGTGATACTTCTGTAGGCCAAGGAACGGCAAAGATTGCTAGCAAGCCACTAAAAGCTAGAGGACAGGCATGGAACTAACTCTTTCTCATAATCCACAGAAGGAGCAAGTTCTTTCAACAGCTTGATCTCAAACATCTAGCCCCCAGAACTGCGAGACAGTACACTGATGTTGGTAAGCCACCCAGTCTGCTGTAACTTGTGCTGCTAGCCCTAACAAAAGGCTACAAGTAGCTCAAGTTCTTTTATTCAAATACTTCAATAGAAATCTAAGTTCAAAAACAGACACTTTTATCTGAATAGCCAATTTGTCATGTTTGGGGTAAAGGAAAGGCATAAAACAGTATAATCAAAAATCCAAAGTTCTTCCCTGTTCTTGAGATTATGAGCTATCATTGACATTTAATTGCAAATGCTGAGCAAAAACCTCTCTTGTGGCTGATGTTTGCACATCTCATTAGAGATCAAGTAAATTGCATCAGGTCTGGGTCTTATCTTCCTCAAGTGTGTGATGACAGTTTTAGACATGATAATTGGTAAGGTCACTTTTACTTCTGAATTCAATTAATTACTATATTTTTTCTTCTGGTTGTAAAATAATATTCTTGATGCAAAACATTTTTCAGAAACCATATAAAAATTAAGTTCACCAATATTCCCAATACTCAGAAAAAAAAAACACTCTAAAATGTTTGGAATATATACTGAATCTTAATTTGATAAACAACTGTTATCTAAAATGTTTATTTGTATCCAACATACATTCAAAGAAGATGGAAATGACTTCCTTAAATGCCTAATATTCAAATACACTAATATTCGAGATGAGGCTGAAAGTAGACAGGCTTTGTATTGAGTATAGGGAGCTCATTGATCAGAATCAATGACACTAACAAGGATGGCTGTAGATGGTCACCAATATATGATTGGTGATGGAAGGAAGTTTGCCTGTTCGTGCCATTTGTGGTTATTCCAGATTTCTTATAGAATTTTCCCTGAAAAGGAACCTTGAACCCGAGGCAATTATCTGAGACCTTTGAAGTCTATTTAAGAAAACTTGTCTACCTCGTTCTTTCCAGAATACCCAATGATGGTCAAGTAAGGGACAGCCACTGGTAAAAGTGACCACAATTACCATGTCTGAACACCCTGGAAACCACACATCTTTGAGCCACATTTGGTCTTCCAGAATATATATTCCAGAAGATATTTCTAGGACCATGTTTCTTTGAAGCAAATGTATTCAAGCTGTTTTCAGATTCCACAGACACTTACCAGTGCTCTCTGTGAGATACATGATTTAGTGAATCTCTGGGGCTAGCCTTCCTATACAGCCTGATGTTTGCAATGGTCCAGAGTCAAAGCTGCTGGTTTAATGCTGGAGGGTTTCTAATACAGTCTTCCAATCTATGGGTAACTGTGATTTCAGAAAACCAAGCTGGACTTCACTTTTGATCCAATTTGTCACCAAAAGTTGTATTTTGTCTCAAACAAAACCATAAACTTTTTTCTCTGGCCACTTACTAAAATATTAAGTGATATGTTTACCAGAACTGAGTACTTATTGCATAATACTTTCCTTCCACCAGTTATACCATCTATTACTAAGTTTAGTTTCATTCATTCATGAATATGTATTGCACATCTATTACGTGCTAGACACCAGGGGTGCAAAGTGGAATGAGATAAACATGGTACTTTTCCTTAAAGATTCTCTAGGCTAGGGATAGTGCTAGACAAACAAGTAATTACAGTGTGATTGGTGCTATTATAGGAGAAGGAAGGATGATACAGTGTATGGTTTATACTACATGCTCAATCAAAATTTAATGAATAGAAAAGTTAATTAATAATATGGGAGCATTTGGCAGTGGCAATTAATCCCGCCTTGGAAGAAGGCTTTCATGAAAAAATAACATTTAAACTGAGACCTAAAGGCTAAGTAGGAATTTGAAAAAGGAGGAAATGAAAAGACAAGGAGACAACAGGGAAACATAGTATAGGTAGAAAGGATAAGTTCAAAAGCCAGGAGTCAAGAGAGAAACTGAAATAAATCCAGGATGGCTAGAGTATAGAATCACAAAGAGTAAGGCTGGAAGATAGGCAGAAGCCAAAGCCTGCACAGATTTGTAAGAATGTTAAGAAGATTTATACTAAAAACAATAGGATCCACAGGAAGGTTTTAAGTGACTGACAAAGATGACATCTTTGCATTTCAGATGATCCCTTAGCAGAAGGATGGATGCAACATTAGAGACAGGGATGATAGTAACCTGGACTGGGCAATGGCATAAACTATAGAAAGAAGGGTACTATTCAAGAAGTATTAGGAGGCATAATCCAAGGGGCTGGGAGCTATATGTGGAAGATAAAAGAGATAAATGAAAAGATTTTCTCAAGGTTTCCAGGGATATGGTTTTCATCCATTACTGCACAACAAATCACCCCATAGTTAGTGATAAAACAAATTGTTTTATACTTCCCCATAATTCAGCAATGAATGGTGTTGAGCTGATGGTTCTTCTGCTGAACTTACTCATGCTGTCTTGTGTGTTTGCAGTCAGATGGCAGCAGGGCTGGACATCCGAGATAGCATCATTCACATGTTGTGGGGATTCTTAGCCCAGAAACAGAAAACAAGGCTCAGCTGGGATGTTGGGAGGGTTGGGCCTCTTTGTTTTTTCTGTGTAGACTCAGGATGCCCTCATCTCCATGGATTATCTCGAGATAATTACCTGGATGTTTGGGGTGGCAATTCAAGCCTTCCAAAAGTACAAGAGTAGAAGCTGCCAGTGCCATGTTCCTTCCACCACAGTCTTTCTATTGGATAAAGTGGGTCACAAGACAAAGCAAGTTCAATGTGGGAGGATCTAACCAAGAGTATGCATGACAGGGTGTAGGATTCATTGGAACCATCCCCGGAGACTAGTTATAACATACGGTGGCCCCATTCATAGCAAAACTGGGGGAAGAGCAGGCTCCAGGGAAGGAGAGCTTTTAAGTGGAATTTTGGATGGACTGAACTTGAGCTCCATGTGATGTATCCAATAGGGAGGCAAATACATACAGGGACCTGTAAGTTTGAGGGAAGACTGAACTAGAGACATACCTTTCAGAGTCCTCACACTGTGGCAGTTGAAACAGGAAGACTGTAGAGAGTGAGAGGAAAAGAAAGCTCAGAACAGAAAACTCCAGTATCAAAAGACTGGAAAGGGGAAAAGAAACTTCAAAGAGAGACTGAGAAGATGAAATCCAAGAGTGGCAGGAAAATCACGAGAGCTGTGAGTTGCATAATGCAAGGCAGACAGGCAGTGGTGGATGTCTTCAAAGAGACTGTGAGTCAGAATAAGTGAGGTAATGCTGCAGTAACAAAATAGCCTCCCAAATCACAGTGGCTTTATAATGAATGTTTATCTCCCCCTTAGTCTCCTGCAAGATTCTGAGGAAACTCACTTCTGAGCAGTGATCTAGGAGTCCAGGCTGGTTCCACCCTGTGTCTCTGCCACCTCATAGGTCATCAGCAACCACCACAGGAGGCTCACACACACTCGTCTATGCTTCAGCACAGAAGGGACATATATCACTTTCTTTTAAAGGTTTTGGCCAGAAGTGGGTTGCAAACTAACTACAGAGGGAAGTGGGAAGACCAGAAAATGCAGTCTTCCTGTGCACCCAGGAAGAGGAAAATAATTAGATATTTGTAAACACATAAAATTGTCTTTGCCACAAAGATCATGTAAGGTGAAGTCTGAAAAGTGTCTTTTTGATGGATCCATAAAATTATCTTTGTATTCTAAGCAACTCACCCTAATGAGCCCTCAGAAAAGATGCTTATTGGGATGCTTAAAGGCCTATTGCAGCCTATTGCATGTTTAAGAGTGTGCCTAAATCTCATGCTAAAATAAGCCCTAATAACTCTTCAAGCCCTAAAGTCCTTATCTCTTAATAACCAACTCTCCAAACCTGTACCACCCACCAAAAAATATGAAATCTCCATAAGGTGTCTTCCATCATTTAAAAGCCTATCTGGGTGAGCATGTGGTCAATCTGGCTGACTTTGCCTTTTCAGACAGTCAAAAGTATGAATCAACAGAGGCAGTGGCTGTGTGGAGGCTCTAGTCTAAGCCAGAATCTTTAATTGCATTGTCTTTTCTTGGACAAGTAATTAGAAATGACTGTTTCCTACCAGTCTGAATTACAAGACCATTATTTCTCTTTTATATTCACTGGCTTCTTGGCATTGCAAGACTGTGGCATTATTAAAAGTACTCCGATTATTAGAGAAAGCAGCTAATGAGAAGCAACTTTCCAGCTTTTGGGGTCACTTTTAGTCACCAGGAATGGGCTACGTGGAGGCAGCAGAGGTTCCATAAAGACCCCACTTGTGAGTTTTCCAGAGGGAGATCTTGGGAATATTGGAACATCACTGCCCCAAAAGCCTCCTTTTCAAACTAGCTCCCCTCTTCAGGAGTTAATTGATGAAGAATATAAAAAATACTAAAAAGCAAGGGAGCGGTGGACAAGACAGAATAGTGTGCTTCCAACAAGAAGAAGCAATCACTCAGCTCCAGTTAGAGAGGGAGGCCACTCCCTCCACCAGGGAGGAAGAATCTCAATCTTAAGTAAATGAAAAAGAAAGAGGCCTGGAGAAAATCACCCCCAGGAAGTATTTTAGGGTGGTGGGTAAACATTATGTTGTCTATAGGTACCATTTCCCCTAATGACAGGAAAGAATCAATTATTTTAAAAACATTAATGTGGAGAGTAAAAGATGCATTCAAATTATAGTCCTGCTCTCCCTCTGGCAAAAATCGATCCATGAAAAATAAGAATGCCCAAGCAATAGGAGGACAAAATGCCAAGAAACTTTTCACAGGGCAAATTCTTTGTGGTTGCAGGGAAGAATTCTCGCCACTAAGAAGTGCTTTCTGCCTCCTCACAGCACATCTCAAGGGAAGAATATTGAGTTAAAAGCTTACAATCCCATTTTTGGTGAGATGTATTCAGTTTTCACAGGACTCATCAAGGTGAGTTACTTAGAATACAGTGTGGTTCCATGAACATGATGGTTCCCTCGACACAGGTATCCAAGAAAGGAGGGCTAAGAGAAGTGGGTCACTGAGTCCACAGGACAGATGAAGCATTTGCAAAGCAGACACATCTGGGCTTTTTGCTACTGTACAATCGGGGCTTGCATTTGGCCGCAGGGTAATCTGAAGTCACCACTGTAAGCATGATAACTTGTGATTATCAGGACAACGAAAAAGTGGAATTATAGAACACTACCAACAGGCTGGGCACCCGTAGCTCAGTGGTTAGGGCGCCAGCCACATGCTCTGGGGCTGGTAGGTTCGAACCAGGTTTGGCCCGGGCCTGCTAAACAAAAGAAAAATAGCCAGGCATTGTGGCAAGTGCCTGTAGTCCCAGCTACTAAGGAGGCTGAGGCAAGAGAATTGCTTAAGCCCAAGAGTTGGAGGTTGCTGTGAGCTGTGATGCTACATAACTCTACTGAGGGTAACCAAGTGAGATTCTATCTCAAAGAAAAAAAAAAAGAGCACAACCAACAGAAGAAAATGGTTTCTCTTCTAAATAAGAAAATTAACCAGCATCTAATGACTGACACTGGCAGGGCAACTGATCTATAAAGGAGAGACTGAAGAACTACATTCAAATGTGAGGTTTGAAGTCACCTCTGATTAACAAAATCACAATCACATTGCCCATGACTTTGATAAGGCAGATGACTAGGAACTTGATGAGACAAACAGGCTACAATTTTGCTTGATCTGTCCGTCCCAGAAAAATAAACTCATTCACAGCTGTGTAGTATTTCTCTAACATTGTAGTTGCTTGACTTCTAATGCGGTATTAAGAAAAGGTATTAAGAAAAGAAAAATGCAGCCAGGTGCAGTGGTTCATGCCTGTAATCCTAGCACTTGGGAAGTCGAGGCGGGTGGATTGCCTGAACTCACAGATTGAAGACCAACCTGAGCAAAGCAAGACCCTGTCTCTAAAAAAATAGCTAAGCATTGGGTGGCACCTGTGGCTCCGTGAATAGGGCACTGGTCCCATATACCTAGGGTGATGGGTTCGAACCTGGCCCTGGCCAAACCACCACCACCACCACAACAAAAAATAACTGGGCATTGTGGCAGTGCCTGTAGTCCCAGCTACTTGGGAGGCTGAGGCAAGAGAATAGCTTAAGCCCAGGAGTTGGAGGGTGCTGTGAGCTGTGATGCTATAGCACTCTACTGAGGGTGACAAAGTGAGACTCTGTCTCTAAAATAAAAATAAAAATAAAAATAAATAGCCAGGCATTGTGGCAGGCGCTTATAGTCCCAGCTACTTGGGAGACTGAGGCAAGAATATCACTTAAGCCCAAGAGTTTGAGGTTGCTGAAGCTGTGATTGCCATAGGACTCCACTGAGGGTGACAAAATGAGACACATGGCTACCTTTAGTCCTCTATAATTGCTTCTAGCCCCCATAAATGCAATAACATTTTCTGTCAAAAAGTAAAAGTATGGGGGTTTGCAAAATGTAAAAAAAAAATATTCAGAGAATTCAGAAGGATGAGACACAGCACACAGGAAATGTGCGGTGATTATGTATTTTATAATCATAGTAGATTATATTTTTTAAGAAAGAAAGTACTTTTTTAAAAAGAAGATAGTAAGCATATAATCCCATTAAAAAGTGGGCAAATAGGGTGGCACCTGTGGTTCAGTGAAAAGGGCACCAGCCCCATATACCAAGGGTGGTGTGTTCAAACCGGGCCCTGGCCAAACTGCAACAAAAAGTAGTTCGGTGTTGTGGCAGGCACCTATAGTCCCAGCTACTCAGGAGTCTGAGGCAAGAGAATCACCTAAGCCCAAGAGCTGGAGGTTAAGGTGAACTGTGATACAACAACACTCTATGGAGGGTGACAAAGTGAGGCTCTGTCTCTTAAAAAAAAGTGACACTTTTCAAAAGCCATGCAAATGACCAACAGGTATATGGAAAATGCTCAGTGTCACTAGTCATCAAAGAAATGTGAATTGAAATCACAAGGAGATACCACCTTACCCCAGTTGGAATGACTTTTTTAAAAAAGACTGAAAATAGGGGGAGGGCACGCTCGCTGGAGGCGAAACAGAGGATAATGGCCTTTAATGAGTTAAGAAGGGATTTTTAAAGTCCCATTGACCAGTGCAACCCCATTCATGCAAGGGAGTGGCTGAGGAACATTGAGTGCATCTGCTTCCTTCTGTGAAAATCCTGTATCAAAAGGACTTTGAGGCTGTTGAAACCACAAAAAACAAGGCCACAGGCATGATAACTTAAAGAGCAAAAGGAAGTGAAAGAAAAATTAGGGCAAGGAAACAGATAAAAGAAAACACTCATGAGGAAGAATCAGCAGAAAAATCCTGGCAACATGAAAAACAAGTCTAGAGCAACCCCCCTCAAGGGTCCGTGAGGTAGTTACTACAGAGAATTCCACCTACAAAGAAATGTTAGAAATGACAGAAAGGGGAATTTAAAATATAGTTCAAAATAATGAAGGAAATTGCTGAGAAAGTGGAAAATAACCAAATGGAAATCTAAAAATAGAATCAAATAAGAGATCAATGATATGAAGACTATAGAAAGGATATAGCAGAGCTGAAGGAACTGAAGCAGTCAATTGGGGAACTTAAAGGTGCAATAGAAAGTGACCAACATAATAGACCATGCAGAAGAAAGAATCTCAGAGGTAGAGGACAAAGCTCTTAAGATAACTCAGATAGTTAAAGAGAGAGAGAGAAAGCAGAATGCTCACTGACAGAGTTATGGGACTTTATGAAGCATTCAAATATACGAGTTATAGGTATCCCAGAAGGGGAAGAAGAATGCCCCAGAGGAATGGAAGCCATACTAGAGAATATTATAAATGAAAATTGCCCAAATATCACCAAAGATTCTGACACACTCCTTTCAGAGGGATATCAGACCCCAGGTCACCTCAACTCTAACCGAGCTTCTCCAAGACACATTGTGATGAACCTGTCCAAAGTCAAGACAAAAAAAAAAAAAAAAAAAAAAATTTTGCAAGCTGCCAGGAAAAAGCGCCAATTTACCAACAGGGGCAAATCCATCAGGGTGACTGAAGACTTCTCTAATGAAACTTTTCAAGCCAGAAGACAATGTTTATCTACCTTTAATCTACTTAAACAGAACAATTTACAACCCAGAAATATATATCCTGCTAAGCTAAGCTTTAAAATTGACAGAGAAATCAAATCTTTTACAGATATGCAAACATTGAGGAAATTTGCCACAACAAGGCCAGCTTTACAGGAAATTCTCCAACCTGTTCTGCATACTGACCATCACAATGGACTGCCCCAGCCCGCGGGGCTAGTTCAGCAGGGACCTAGGGAATGGGGGGAGAGAGTGGAAGGAACAAGAGACATGAAGAACGGGGAGCAAGACAGGATTCTGATCAAACTCCCCAAAACTTTATTTTTTAACAGCTATTTAAACACAAGCAGAGGGGGGAAGTGTTCTCGGGGGTATGAGAGGGTGGGGAATTCCCGGAGCAGGTGTAGTAATTCAACGGTCAGGATGTTCGTTTCGCCTAGGGCAGTAATCTTCCAAGCACCTGACTTATAGCAATAAGTTTCCATGGTGAGCTTGCTCTTGAGTATTGGCTCCTGGCAATGGACCACCAGCAAAGTAAGCACTCAGAAATTAGACACAACCTAGCTTCCACAATGATGCAAAAGATAAAATTAAGCAATGAACTTCCAGAAAATAAGATGACTAGAATGCTACCACACTTATCAATTATCTCAATAAATGTTAATGGCTTGAATTCCCCACTGAAGAGGCATAGACTGGTTGATTGGATTAAAAAACAAAAAACATTGATCTGATATCTGCAGGAAACATACTTAGCCTCAAAAGATGAATTGAAACTCAGAGTTAAGGGTTGGAAGATAATTTTTTAGGCAAACAGAAATCAGAAGAAAAGAGGGGTTGTAATCTTATTTCCAGACACAAGTGGATTTACAGCTACTAAAGTCAAAAAAGACAAAAATGGCCACTTCATATTGGTCAAGGGAAAATACAACAAGAAGAATTTATTCAATTCTAAATATTTATGCACCAAACTTAAATGTTCCCAGATTCTTAAAACAGACCTGAATTAGTCTGAGCAATATGATATCCTATAACACCATAATAACAGGGGACTTTAACACTCCTCTTACAGAGCTGGACAGATCCTCTAAACCAATGGTTCTCAACTTGTGGGTCACAGCCCACAGGAACTGTGTTAAAGGGTCATGGCATTAGGAAGGTTGAAAACCATTGCTCCAAACAGATATTAAACAAAGATAAAGAACTTAAATGAGACCTGAGAACAACTGTGCTTGATAGGTGTATATAGAACACTACATCCCAAAGCTAAAGAATTTACATTCTTCTCGTTGGTCCATAGAACATTCTCCAAAATTGATCATATCCTAGGACACAAAAGAAACCTCAACAAAATCAAAAGAATTGAAATTTTACTTTGTATCTTCTAAGATCACAAGGCATTAAAGGTGGAACTCAACTCCAACAAAAATGTTCAACCATACACAAAGGCACGGAAATTAAACAACCTTATGCTGAATGACAGTTGGATGTAGGAAGAAATAAAAGAGGAAATCATTAACTTCCTTGAGCATAACAACAATGAAGACACAAGCTACCAAAACCTGTGGGATACAGCAAAAGCAGTCCTGAGAGGAAAATTTATCACTTTAGATGCAAACATCTGAAAAACAGAAAGCCAGTGCATCAACAAACTCACAAGCCATCTTATGGAATTGGAAAAAGAAGAAAAATCTAAGCCTAAACCCAGCAGAAGAAAAGAAATATCCAAAATTAAATCAGACATCAATGAAATTGAAAACAAAATAATTTTTCAGAAAATTAATGAAACAAAGAGTTGGTTTTTTGAAAAAAATGAAATAGACAAACCTTTGGTTAGACTAACAAGAAATAGAAAAGTAAAATCTCTAGTAACCTCAATCAGAAATGATAAAGGGGAAATAACAACAGATGCCACAGAGATACAAGAGATTATCTCTGAATACTACAAGAAACTCTGTGCCCAGAAATTTGATAATGTGAAGGAAATGGATCAATATTTAGAATGACACTCTCTCCCTGGACTTAGCCAGGAAGAAACAGATCTCCTGAACAGACCAATTTCAAGCACTGACATCAAAGGAACAATAAAAATCTCCCCCCAAAAAAATTCCCTGGTCTGGATGGCTTCACACCTGAATTCTATCAAACCTTCAAAGAAGAGCTATTCCCATACTGCAGAAATTACTCCCAAAAAAAATGAAGAGGAAGGAACCTTCCCCAACATGTTCTATGAAGCAAATATCACCCTGATACCAAAACCAGGAAAAGACCCAACTAAAAAGAAGAACATCAGACCAATTTCACTAATAAACATAGATGCAAAAATTCTCAACAAAATCCTAGCCAGAAGATTACAGTTTATCATCAAAAAAGTCATATATCATGATCAAGTAGGTTTCATCCCAGAGATGCAAGGCTGTGTTTAACATATGCAAGTCCATAAACATTATTCACTGTATCAACAGAAGCAAAAACAAAGACCATATGATCCTCTCAATAGTTGCAGAAAAAGCATTCGATAAATCCAGCATCTTTTTTTAAGTAGAACACTGACGAGTATAGGCATAGGTGCCACATTTCTTAAACTGATTGAAGCTATCCATGACAAACCCACAGCTAATATTTTACTGAATGGAGTAAAATTGAAAGCTTTTCTTCTTAGAACTGGAACCAGACAAGGCTGTCACCATTACTAGTCAACATAGTGCTGGAAGTTCTAGCCAATACAATTAGGCAAGACAAGGAAATAAAGGACATCCAAATGGGAACAGAGGAGAGAAAACTCTCCCTCTTTGCTGACAATATGATCTTATACTAGAACCTTAAAGACTCAACCACAAGACTCCTAGAAGTCATCAAAAAATACAGTAATGTCTCAGGATATAAAATCAATGTCCACAAGTCAGTAGCCTTTGTATACACCAATAACAGCCAAGACGAGAGGCTAATTAAGGATACAACTCCCTTCACCATAGCTTCGAAGAAAATGAAATATACCTAACAAAGGTATATTAGGAATATACCTAACAAAGAGCTGAAGGACCTCTATAAAGAAAACTATGAAACCCTAAGAAAAGAAATAGCAGAGGATATTAACAAATGGAAGAACATACCATGCTCATGGCTAGGAAAAATCAACATTTTTAAAATATCCATACTTCCCAAAGCAATCTACAGATTCAATAATGTCATACCTATTAAAATGCCAACATTGTATTTCAAGACTTGGAAAAAATCTTCATTTTGTATGGAACCAGGAAAAAAACTGTATAGCTAAGGCAGCTCTTAGTAATAAAAAAAAAAAAAAGCCAGGGCCATCAGCATACCAGACTTTAGGCTGTACTACAAGGCCATAGTCATCAAAACAACATGGTACTGGCACAAAAATAGAGACATAGACATTTGGAATTGAATAGAAAACCAGGAAATGAAGCTAACATCTTACAGCCACCTAATCTTTGATAAACCAAGAACATACACTGAAGAAAAGAATCCCTATTCAATAAATGCTACTAGGAGAACTGGACATCCACATGTAGAAGACTGTAACTGGACCCACACTTTTCTCCACTCACAAAAATTGATTCAAGATGGATAAAAGACCTAAATTTAAGGCATGAAATGATAAAAATCCTGAAGGAAAGCATAGGAAAGCACTTGAAAATATTGGCCTGGGGAAAGACTTTATGAAGAAGACTTTCCTGGCAATTGCAACAACAAAAAATAATCAAATGGGACTTAAAAGCTTCTATATAGCTAAGGAGACAACAACCAAAACAAATAGACAACCTACCCAATGAGAAAGGATATTTGTATATTTTGAATTAGACAAAAACTTGATAACTAGGATCTATAGAGAACTCAAATTAATCCACATGAAAAAAAGCCAACAATACCATATATCAATGGGCAAGAGAGATGAATAGAACCTTCTCTAAAGAAGACAGATAAATGGCTAGCAAACATATGAAAAAAATGCTCATCATCCCTAATTATTAGAGAAAAGCAAATCAAAACCACCCAGAGATATCATCTAACCCCAACAAGAATGACCCAAAATCTCAAAACTGCAGATGCTGGTGTGGACGTGGAGAGAAAGGAACACTTTTACACTGCTGGTGAAACTGAAGTCCAATACAACCTTTTTGGAAGGAAGTATGGATAACCCTCAAAGAACTCAAGCTAGATTGATCCTGCAATCCCATTACTGGGCATCTACCCAGAAGGAAAAAAATCCTTCCACCATAAAGACACTTGCACTAGACTGTTTATCACAGCTCAATTTACAATCGCCAAAATGTGGAAATAGCCCAAATGCCCATTAACCCAGGAATGGATTAACAAGCTGTGAGATATATATATATATGAATACAATTCTGCCATTTTTAAAAATGGAGACTTTACAACCTTTATATTAACCTGGATGAAAGTGGAATACATTATTCTTAGTAAACCATCACAAGAATGGAGAAGCATGAATCCTACGTACTCAATTTTGATATGAGGACAATTAATGACCTAGTACATGGTGGCGGGTGGGGAAAGGGGAGAGCAGAGAGAGAAGGAGGGAGAGGGGTGAGGGAAAGGAAGAGCAGAGAGAGGGAAGAATGGAGTGGGGTGAGAGAAGGAAGAATAGAGAGAGGGAATGAGGGTAGGGGTGGAGGTCTTGGTGTGTGACACACCTTTTGGGGGCAAGACACAATTATAAGAGGG
>CAUYPK010160735.1:0-24970 GCA_963574355.1 Loris lydekkerianus | reverse complement strand
GCAGCCACTTGCCAGTTTTCCACTGTTTTTGTCCTCCTCCTGGGGTCCAGAAGTCCCTTGCTGGCTCCCTGTATCCTCAAAGGGATGATCATAGGCAGATCCCACCAGCCAGAGATGCCTGGAGTCTTATCTCCCCAGACTTGCTGTACCCAGTTACAGGGAAGCTGTTACTCGGCCGCCATCTTTTAATCCAATACTGACTCCCGATATTAAATCAAGCTCTCCAACCACGTCCAGAGAAGACAAGTGTCCCTGCTGCTACTTTCCTGTGTCTGCCTTTGCGGGCTCCAGGTGACCGTCATGGGGAGAGTTAGATCAGCACTGCTCTCCTGCCCCCGGCAGATCTGTGTTGAGGGAGTCATGTGACCTCTCAGCACTTCGTTGGTGAGCTGGGGATAATAATGTCACTTCATGGATTATGATGGCTTTCAGGAGCCACTGTGTGTGTAAAACTCCATGAATGGCAGAGTCCACCTTTATGCCATTAAAGTCTCCCAGTCCCCTTCCTGCAGACTCCCTCCTCTGAGCGCCTTTGGTCTCTACACTGGCACCAGCCGTGACATCCCCACAGTCCCTGTGTTGTCAGTAGGAGTACCAGATGAAGTAGAGGGCAGCCAGTTAAATTTGAAACTCAGATAAGCAACAACAAATAACATGCAGTGTAAGTACGTCACCTGCAATGTTTTTAGTTGCTAAATCTGGCAACCCAAATCTAATGAGAATACGTGTTTCATGGGGCTGGGTACCGAGTGGGGTTCATTTGTGCCCCCCAGTTCCCTCCATCCCCCTGGCCTGGCACAGTGCTGGACACAGAATAAGTGTCCAATAGGTCAGTGGCTCTCAGCAGGGCTGGGACTGCCCCCTAGGGGCTGTTTTGGAAACTGGAGGAAGCATTTTTGATTGGCAAAATTACAGGGGGCCACTTCTAGTGCCTAGTGGACAGGAGCCAGGGGTGTTCCAGGACTGGCCAGAGCAGCACTCTCCGTAGGAAATTGTCCCTCATCCCACAGGCCATTTGGGTAAGTGAAAAGGTGCTTGGGAATTTTGTATCATATTTTCAGGAATGCAACCACTACATTATCAAGGAAAGACTATTTTTTGTTCAAATAAATAATTGCATCTGTAGTTTATTTTTCTGTTTTTGTTTTTGTTTTAGAGACAGGGTCTCTCTTTGTTGTCCAGGCTGGAGTGCAGCGGCATCATCATAGCTCACTTCAGCCTGGGCTCAAACAAGCAGGGCTCAAACCATCCTTCTGCCTCAGCTTCCCTAGTAGCTGGGACTACAGGCACACACCACCACTATGCCTGCCTGGCTAATTGAAAAACATTTTTTTTTTTTTCCAAAGACAGGATCTCACTACATTGTCCAGGCTAGTCTTAAACTTCTGGCCTCAAGCAATATTCCCACCTCAGCCTTTCAAAGTGCTGGGATTACAGGTGTGAGTGGCCACATCTGTGATTTGGCCACCTCAGTGGCACATGGCTGCCTGCCTCTTTCTGACTTCGTTTTGTCTTCTAGCGTCGTATGCCCAAACACATTAAGTGTTAAATGTATCTCACCACACCTCCCTACTTTCCTTGTATTTCTCCTTTTTTATTGTACTTAATGTATTATGTACCCTTAATACATAGACCTTATTTCAAATTATGTACTGCAATACCTATATGTAATATGAGGTTGCACTGTCGTCTAGGGCTTTTGTTTCAGGATAGTAAAGAGACTGTTACAGAAGATTTGTTATAAAAGAGGTCACTCTTGGAACAGTTCTGTGTCTTGATTGTGGTGGTGCTTACATGACGATAGACATCTGCTGAAGAAGGCCTAGCCCGGTGCACACGCTCATATCAATGACATTTGATATACCATAGTTAGTCACAGAAGATGTCACCACTGGGGGAAACTGAGACAAAGATGCATGGGAGGGCTCTGATTATCTTTGCAACTTCTTGTGCATCAATAACTATATCAAAATTAAAAACAAAAAAAATTTTTTTTTTTAGAGACAGAATCTCACTTTGTCACCCTCGGTAGAGTGCTGTAGCGTCACAGCTCACAGCAACCTCCAACTCTTGGGCTTAGGTGATTCTCTTGCCTCTGCCTCTTGAGTAGCTGGGACTACAGGTGCCTGCCACAATGCCCGGGTATATTTTTGTTGCAGTTTGGCCGGGGCCGGGTTTGAACCCGCCACCCTCGGTATATGGGGCCGGTGCCCTACCTACTCAGGCACAGGCATCACCCCCCAAAACATAATGTTTAAAGGAGGGTTGTCACTGTGTCCTGACTTGGGACTGAGATCATGTGTGTCCAAGTCCAAGCAAATACCCAACGTTTCTCTTCTGGCCTGTAGGCTGGGCAAGGGTTTGTATGCAAGGCAGGCTGCTAGAAGCATCAAGAATTCCTCCTCAGAAGGAAATCTGGCCTGAGGGCAGGTGCAAAGATCAAGAATTTCATTCATTTCCCAGCCGAATGGGCAGGTGGGCTGCCATCTTCAGGTCACACATCAAGTAGCCTGGCCTTGGAAGGTCTAAGCTGGGGCAGCGTGGCCTTGGCAGGTCGCCCCCTCTGCACAGACTGAGGCTCACCCCCTTTCAGCCCCAGGCCCTGGCCTGCACCAGTTACTTCCATCCCTTTCCCAACACCCCACCCCACCCCCACCCAGGAAGTTTGCTGGCCAGCATGGGACTGGCCCTATCACTTAACTCTAGAAAATCAGAAAATGTCGTGAAGGTGACCTTTATTTTAGAGGAAAAAAGGCGGTAGGTGAGGAATGCAGACGTACATCAGAATGAGTAAAGTTGCTTCTCTGTCCCTGGCTCTGTGTTAGGTGCCAAACAGGCACATAATCCCTAATCCTCCTCCCTGCCCTCAAGGATGCTCTGTCAGACTGACAGGCAGGCCCTCCTCCTCCCAGGGGCCTGCATACACAGCTGAGAGGGAGAACTCTGACTGCCCGTAGGGGAACTTAAGCAGAGAAGCAAACTGTGAGATGGGAAAGCAGTTAAAATTTGGGAAAGAAAAGAAAGAGGAAAGGGGGGTGATTTTAAAAACTATTTCCTAGACAACATTTGCAAATGAAATACGAAAGGTCTCTGTGGGCTGAAGGTCAAAAGTACAACCCACCCCAGCTCACCCCGTACTTGGTGCTTTAGCCCTGGCTGCCTGGGTCGCCCATGCTTGCCTTCCAGCTGAGCCCTCTCAAATCTCCCTCCCCTGCCTGCCCAGACTGTGTGCTCCTCAGGCCTCACAGCAGGTGTTCTTCTAAGCGCAGGGGTGTGAGTGACCATCAGCAGCGTGGATTCAGTGCCCAGTCAGCCTTTGTTCACTCCACTCCTCCACATTAGTAGGACAAGGCCGGGAGCTAAAGCCACAACATGAGGCTGGTGGTACCCATCCCCCAGGACCCAGAAGGCCCTCTTCCTAGGGGGCCCTAGTAAGCTCCTCCCAGGGAAAGCCTCAGGCTGTTGGGGAAGTAAGTGCTGGAAGCTGAGAAGCGCTCTGGCCAGGGCCCTGCAAGTGAGGTCTACAGCATTCCCCTCTAGGGCCCTGGCCTTGGCTGTGTTCCGGGCTTCCAGCTTCTGGTCCAAGGCCTGCCCCAGTGGGAGGGGTAGGAGAGTACAGAAGAGGGTGAAGGAAATGGGTGCCATGAAGGTTCGTTTCATGTGTCAACTGGGCTTAACCAAACACCAGTCTCAATGCTGCTGTAATGGCATTTTTAGATGTGATTAACAATTAAGTCAGTGGACTTTGAGTAAAATGGATCACATGCCATAGTGTGGTGGGCCTCATCTGATCAGTTGAAGGCCTTAAAAGACTGAAGTCCTCCAAAAGGAAGGAATTTTACCTCCAGACTGCAGCATAGAAATTCTTCCAGAGTTTCCAGCCTTCACAGTCAAGACTACAGCATCAACTCTTGCCAAAATTTCTAGGCTGCCAGACCATCCTGCTGATACTGGACTTGCCAGCCCCCATAATCTCATCAACCAGTTCCTTAAAATAAATCTCTCTCTTTCTCTCCACACAGCTGACCAAGGCTGTCTTACTGCAAATCCCTCCTTGCACATATCAGATGACCATGGTATTGACCTTGGCTAGATAGTCTTCTGAAGGACCAGGACATCCCTGCCCCTGAGTATTTGCTTTTCATCTTGCATCATCCTCACACAGTATAGAACCGTGGCTGACTCAGGGTTTGGAGTCACATAGCCCTGACCTTCACCCATACACTGAGCCTCTGTTGCTGTATCTAAAAAGTGAGACTAATATTCCATTTCACAGGTGGCTCTGATTGGCACCGTCCTTCTCCATGTACACACAGATGCGATCGTGGAAAGACGTCCCTTAGATGGGAAGGCCCTAAACATACTTACTTCCTCCTTTTCTCAATTCAGCTGATCCATCCGGTGTCCTGGTATCCCAGGGTCCTGTCCATTCTAGGGCAGGGGAGCCAAGATAAAGAGAAGATTAATCAAAAATTAATTTGATTGAGTAATTTTTATAAATCAGTGGCTGGTGACTGTCGAATGTGCTACCCCTTCAAGCAGTGGGATCCTAATGATGGTTCCATGAGAACACAAATCTATCCACCCAAAGAGCAGGGTGGGAATGGGGGTGTGTGGTTCCTGCAGCTGACTGATTGCCTCTCCTGGCCTCTGTTACTACCGATACTGAACCTTTGCTACTCTGTATTACCAAATACTGAACCTTTGCTCCTAGGGGAAATACAGGGTTGAGTTCCCCAAAGCCTGTGGTCATGATGTTTATGTCAACCCATCAACATGTGAACTTGCTTTACAGGTGCTTCTGCTTGAAGACATCTTATTAATATATGTTATTGATTCATTAACATTGGGTTGGTGACCAAAAACATTATAACTTATGCTAAAGCTTTTCTAACACACATATTTTTCTCCATAAGGACATTATAGCCTTCTTAAGATTAGAAGAGCTAGACAACACTTCAGGATGTTTGGGAGCCACATTGAACTACAGAATCACCAATAAAAACACAAAAATATAAAAGCCTGCCACTAAATAGATCACAAAAAGGACATCATGTTTATGCACATAGTATAGGAGCTAAACAAGAAGGGAGAGTGCCACCTTGTTCAGCCTTAACTCGGAACATTCTTGTTGGGCAATTCAAATTTTGTACTGCTTTGGGCATGCCCAAGAATGACCTTGAAAGTGTATACACATTGATTTGGGGATTACAAATAAATTTTAGTGAGTAGGAGAATTTGCAAATAAGGATCCCGTGAATGAGAATTAGCTGTCAAAACATCTTTGGGCATCCAACTTGTCAGAAACTTTTCCTCTCATAGAATATCTTAGAGAAAGTTACTTAAGGATACTCCTCAGCTAAATGAAAGTAAAAAAATCAAAGAATGAATATGACATAAGATACTAAAAATTGTGGAACTTACTCAAGAGCCCAATAAAAAGAAAACTCCAGTGAAAACATTTGTGAAATAGGACATTTTTACCTTGTGTATGTATTATTTTCAATATTTTCATTTTAAATATGCAGCGTAAGTGCACAGACTGAAGCCAGAATGCCTGGGTTGAATCTTAGCTCTGCTACTTACTAGTTTTGTCAGCCTGGGCAAATTGCTTAACTTCTCTGTGCTTTTGTTTCCTCTGTGGAGTAGGGATTATAATTGTACCTACCTCATAAGATTGTTAGTAGACTAATGGAGTTGCAGTTTATAACATTTAGAGAATACTATCCACAAGGATTAATTAAATAAATACATCAGAATTTTCCAGAAGAAAAAGAAATTAAAGTGGAGCATGAGACTGGAGTACAAGGCCAACTTAAGATGCTCTTCATGGTGTTTGAGGGTCATCAACCCAGCAGGGTGTCCCCTTTCCCTGAGGAGATCTGACCCACCCCTGCAACTCTCTCTGCCTAAGGATCTCCTCCTTACTGACTCAGAAGGTGAAAATGTGAGAGATATCACCCCCACAGTCAGCTGTGGGACAGAACCACCTCCCCAGACACTGAGGCTGCTGGTGGATGATAAAGAGCTCCTTTGGGGATGGTTTTAGGCTGACCCTGCCTGAGGCATTGGCACCCAAGAGCCTCATCTTCTGAGGACCGCTGGGTGGCCAGTATTAAAGGACCACACATCTGTAGAATTTCTTACTGGAGCCATCACAGCTATGAGGACCCTGAGGCCAGGGCATCCTGGCTGTCCTCTTATAATTCCCAGCTGTCCTCTTATAATTCCCAGGGAAAGTCAGCAACCACATAGGAGCAGGCCTAGTCAGTGCGATCAGGGAGTCTGGAAGTCTGCTCTCTGCCTCTCTCTCGCTGTCCATGGGAAATGACTTGCCACATTTCTGTTTGTCCTGTGCTCCTCAGGTAATTTCACAGCCCAGGAAAATGCCTCAAGTCTTTCCTTCACAGGAGATGCCTCTCTATTGCCTCAAATAATAGATGTCTGCAAACTTTTTCTGTAAAGGGCCAGAGAGTAAATATTTTTGGCTTTGAGAGCCGTGCAGTCTGTCACCACTGCTCAAGCTGCTCTGACATGTAAAAGGGGCTACGGAGAATACATAAATGAAAGGGTGTGGCTGTGTTCCAATAAAACTTTATGCAAGCAGCTGGTGGGCCAGATTTGGCCTGCAGGTTGTAGTTTGCTGACCCTGGCCTGTGAGGTTAAGGAATCTGAGATCTCAGAAGGTTTACTGTTGGAGTCCCCCCAAAGCCACGTGTTCTCCTTTCCATTTTCCCAGCCAGGTTTCCTGGGGTTTCCTAAATTCTGTACCCCAAGGAAGGTGGCTGATGCTTACCTTGCTCTGCTGGTCAACACAGCCTCCAGGTCTTAGCCACTGCCAAGACTGGCTGGTCTCCACTCCCTCCCAGGCCCTCCGAGCACACTGCCGCTCATTAAAAGTCCAGAATCTCTCTGAGGAAATTTGTTCCTCTCTGATGTGCCATTTCCACAGTTCTCAGCAACTGGCCCCGGTTTTGAGAACCTTTTATTTCTGCCTGTTGCTGAGCGAATGCCAAGGCTCTGAAGATGAAATGAGGGGAGAGTCTGTTCGTTTTGCTTTGTAGAGAAGAACAATCCCTCACCCACCAGCCCTGCTGCCCTCCTCAATTCTGGTACATTTTTCAGTGGCCAGCACCAGCTTCACTGGCTAACACCAGGACTAAAGAATCCACTCCCTTCCCAGCAGGAAGGAAACGGGGCATCCAGGATCTTGTTTTGACAGAGGCAAATGGGAGCCTAAAGGATCCCTCGAGCTTTATTAATGAATTTTCTGGCTGGGAGACAAAACGGCAGTGTTTCCAAGCCAAAGAAACATGGGGTCTCTTCCTAGATGATAGATTACATTTTCAAAATGAGAATTTAGGTCTCACTTCAATTTCTCCAATGAATGAAGATAGGGAGTTAATGTTTCCCCCTCAGAGCAAGGATTCTTCAGAACAGGATTTTAAAGTTCTTTCTAGTGCTTGGAGAAAGACTTTCGTCTGAGCTGGAGAGTGGATTAGACATTCACTAAACACGCTGGGCTTCCTGAATGGGGGACGCAGAGCCCTGAAGGCGATTGGATTGTGGAGTTTATAAATGACGCTTTCAAAGGGAACTCAGAAAAGATACAGAGGAGGGAAGGAGAGTGGAGGGGAAGACAGGGGCACTAAGGGTTTTCACCCCTACCTTGTTGAATTCCTTTTCGAGCCATAAAAATACAATACCAGCCCCCAAACTTTTAAAATGTAGTTTATATATGGAGTATGAATGATGCTGTTTGTTGTATCCCAGAACTGGGCAGGATCCCTGCCCTCCCCCCACTGCGGCATCTGGGTTGTTTCCTGAGGACTACCTCTCTGCCTTTGCACTGGCCATATACCTGAACTTCCTCTTCTGGCCTGGCAAGGAGGGGACTCCTGTCCTGAAGAGCCCCACGGCCCTCGCAGGGGACCACGGTGCCCCCGGCTACCTGGAAGGGTAAAGGGAAATCTTCAGAAACATTTGAGTTTCCTACTTTATTTTTGAAAAGACTTAAGTATCACTCTTAGATGCTAGAAGTGTAGAAGCCACCAGGACGGCAGTGATGTATGAGTGACAAGGGAGCCTTACAGCCCAGGTTGGAGCCCTGACTCCCTGCGTCCTGGTGGTGCAGGCTTGGACAAGGTGCCCAGGCCTCTGTCTGCTTGTGGAAACATCTGCTGCTTGTGGAGCTGTGAAGACATGCGAGCGAACCGTGAGAGCCCCTTTGTGGCTTGTTCGTAAAGCAGCTTGTTCCTAAAGCGGCTGCAGTAACCTGCCACCCTCCTCCTTCCTGCTCACTCTCTTCCTCCCCTCACGCCCAGGTCGCCCCAGCACAGGCGTGTGACACGCTCCTTTCCTCCGCTGCACCCCCACTCCCCCACCTGGCATATGGCTTGTTCCTCAGGAACTACCTCTCCACGTTGGCACTTGGCCTCCATTACTGATCAAGTGCCTTCCCTGCGTCAAGCGGGGAACCAGAATACACCCAGCACAGAGCTAAGCTGGTCCACAGGCATCTCTCCTGGGAATTTGAACTTGGAATAATGGGACTTGAGGATGGGACATGGTCCCCACTTGTCCCTCCTCTTCCACCCAGCCCACAGGGGTTCAGGCAGCCACTATCCCCTTCCACCCCCAAGTTAGCCCTTCTGGGAGAATGCCCTCTTCTTTCTGCAGAAGGCACCTCCCCTCTGTCCTGACACCACTCCAGTTGCCTTCTTGGGGCACCAGCTCTGCCTCCCCAGGCTTCCACCAACTGCCTGCCCATCAGTGTCCACTCAGCCACGCTCTGGGAGGAAAGGCTGTGTTTCAACTATCATCACGCCCCAACCTCCAGGACATCACCCCCTGGAGGGGAGGACTGTGCTTTGAAGCAGGCGGATGTCACAGGCTGCCCATTTGCTCACAGGACGGCAGCTTTACAGAGTACACACCACCGAGACCCCACGGCTCAGTGAGCATGACCTCTCTGCGTGGCTGTGCAGGGCCACCTCGTCCCGAGGATGGGACTGAGCTGGTGTGAGGTTGGTGGCCCCAGATGGAGCCCATGCTGGTCAGATTTCGGCTGGAGAACAGGTGTGTTGGGGACCCCACGTCTTCCCTGGAAAGAAGCATCACGAGCTCCTGATACATCCTTGGCATCAGAGGAAACAGGATCCTCACTCTGAGCCCCTCAAGGGCCATGTGCAAATGTGGTGAGAGGCAGATGCCAGTATTGACCCCACTTGTCTTGGAGCAATTCCAAGGGTCAGAGAAGAGACCTGGCCTGATTTCTGCCACCCTAGAACCTGGGGGTCCCAGAGACATGGAGGAGGCACCTTCCAAATGTGCCCCAAGGTGATGCCCAGACTGAGAGCTGCTTTCAGGGCTGGCTCCCAACCTCCCCTCTGCAAGATGCCTCCCCAGAGTCTGGAGGGGCCCAGTGGGTCTGGGGGGCTCCCCCTACCCTCATCCATACCCCCACGCAGAGGGGCCTGCAGAGCTCCAGATGATTCTGGCAGAACTTAAACCACAGCCAACTGGTGCTCCAGGAAACAGAGGGGCTTTTGACCTAAGTATTCCCCATTGGGTGTCTCCATCGATCACATTCTCTTGGTAAATGCTCAGCCCCCCACTCCTGGGCGAGTGTGCAGCTCTCAAGTGGCTGCTGTCACATGGAATAAATGGGGTGTGATGCTGAGAAATGCCCAGGCCCTCACTTTCTACACACTGTGGCCTTTGTGGACGAGTGTTTTGTTTACTGCCATTAAAATGCAGGGAACACAACCAGGGGGGAAGAGGGGACCCTTGGCTGGGGGATGGTGGCTCCTTGAGGAGGGACCAATGAAAGCCAAGCCCGGGCCCACCTCCTGGGACTCCTCGCCATCTGGGTCCAGACCCTTCACTTGGTCACTGCTGCTTGCAGACCTTTGACTATGCAGAAACCCGTCCCTGGTTTCCTCCTGGATGTCCACGTTGGGACCCTGACCCCCCCCCCCCCCCGGGCTGGCACTCAGGGCCCCTGCAGGCTGCCTGGGCTCCACCTTTCCGTGTTCACCTCCCACTGCTTCCCTAAAGTGACACTCTGGGCCTCAAGAATCAGCACCTCAGCCCTAGGCCCACCTCTCCCTGGGCCAGTGTCCTCCAAGATGACCCAGCCTCCTGACATCTCCAGTCAACTCATGCTCCCCCCAGCTCTCTCTAGGCTGGGGAATTCATCTCAGCTCTTGCCTCCATGGGGGAACCCTGCCCAGCTGCACCTGTTTGAGTTTAGAGGGCATTGTCTCCCCTCCCTTCTGCAGTTAGCTCCCCAGCCAGCCTGTGAACTCCCGGGGTGCAGGATTCCTGTTTTAGGTCCAGCACCTAAAGTCACCTTCTACTCATACAGAGGTTGGTCCACATTGCTGGTTATGACATCATCAGGCAGCAGGTGTGTTCCAGTGCCCTTTATCCTACTGGGATCCCTTCCCTTTGAAAGGCCAGGACAGCCACCCATGTGGCTCCAGGACTGTGGAGACCATGACTCACACGTGGCTCCCAAAGCCAGACTGGCAGGAGGCTTCAGTCAACTCCAGCCGCTCCACTCCTGGTGTCTGAATCTCCTGTCCCAATAATGGCATGGACAGTTGGCTCAGAAGGATTTTTGAAAATCAAATGCAAACTAAATGGATTGGGATTGTGGGGACATATTCACAGAACACTGTGGAGGACTTGCAGACTGACTTTCTTTTTCTCCACTGTTTCCCTACATACACCAGAAAATGGAACCAATTTGGCAACCAATGGCAACCTCTCCCAGATGAGCGTCTTCCCCAGTACTGAGCCAGTGAGCTTCCATGAACCTCATAACTCTGTGTAATAACTTCCATGTTTTCCTATCTGTGATTCTTAACCCTAGGTGATTTGCCAACCAGGGGACATTTGGCAATGTCTGGAGACATTTTTTTTTTTCCTTAAGACAGGTTTTTGCTCTGTCACCCAGGCCAGACTGCAGTGGCACCATCATAGTTCACTGCAGCTTCAGACTCCTGGGCTCAAGTCATCCTCCTGCCTCAGCCTTTTGGGTAGCTGGGGTCTATCGGCACACATCACCACACCAAGCTAAATTATTTTTTTAGAGATGGGAACACAGAGATGGGTCTTACTGTGTTGCCCAGGCCAGTCTCAAGCTCCTGACCTCAAGCCATCTTCTTGCTTCAGCCTCCCAACGTGCTGGGAATACAGGTGTGAGCCACCACACCTCGCCTGGGAACCTTTCTAATTACACAACTTGAAGGAGTAGTGTTCTTGGCTTTAGTGGGGAGAGGCCAAGGGTGGCAGATAAACCTCTTATGATGCACAGGATAACCCCTGCAAGAGAAAATGTGCTGACCCCAAATATCAATAGTGCCAAGACTGAGAACTGCACCCAAAATCTATTTTATTTGAATGGTGATCTCCCATCTTCATTGCCCAGGATAGACACCAAGGTCACCCCAGAGGCATGAGCAGGAGACTTCTAGTGTGGAGAGTAGCCAAAAGGTACACAACAGCCATGGCCGTGGCAGGGAAGGGAAGACAAGACCTGCCTGGGGGTTTCTGGGTGCCAGTCTGAAGAGAGGCTTCCCTTTGAAATTCTGAATACTCTGTCAATCCAACCCACAGGAAGGCTTCAGATGAAAAGCCGATGAGAGATGTGGAAAGAGAGCACTTTTGTTTCTAAACTCACAGGGAAGGGTGGAGAATTTTTTGACAGAGCCAAACCGCACACACCTACCTCTATTGGGCCGTGAAAAATGCGCACATCCACTCGGCCTTTCATGCCCGTTGCACACGCGGCTCCCCAGGTGAAATATGAAGGCTTATTTGTTTAGTGGAAATTCTCAAATAATGGCTCTGCCTGTCACAGCAGGTAAAACTTGCAGTTGAATTGTGCTAGATTTTTTTCAACCCAGGATGTCTCTGTTTGAAAATATTTGAACAGATGGTGTGTGGGGTGGCACAGCTAGATGTGCATGTGGTTTCCAGCCTGAGACCCAGATCCCAGTGTCTCCCAGCACTGGCTGACATGTCCTGTGCGCGGAGCCAGGCGAGCTCAAAGATCTTCCCTGCCTTTTGCATAGATTACATGCAACTGGTCTTATTCTGCTTAGTTTTCCCTGCCTTTTCTTCCCTGTAGTTTGTTGATTCTATGCCGTAGGATTGCTTTAAGCTGCAAGTAACAGCAAACCCAGCTAAGAGTGGCTTAAGCCCTAAAGACAATCAATTATGTCGTGTAACACAAGTCAGAAGTAGATAATCCAGGGTTACTGTTGTGTGGTTCGATGATGTCATTGAGAGCTCTTTTTCCACTTGGGTGTTCTCAGTAAGTTAATTTTTCATCTTTAAACCCTTTAACTCATGCTCAGAAGGCACTTCTGCAGCTGTGGACACAACAACATTTCTAACAGGAAAGAGTGAGGAACACTCATGGTGACCAATCAACCCCTTTTGCTCAAGAATAAGAGGGACTCCTCCGAAGTCCCAAGCAAACAGGGACAAGTTGGTCACCCCATGGCCATTTTCAATTAGGGAAGGACACCTCCTCCAGAAGCTTGAGCACATTCTCCTGCCTTTTGGTTCACATGCTCACCACTAGATCAATGGCTGACAAGAAGGCCTGGCAGCCCCTAGTGCAATTCATGCCCTAGGGCTGGGGGAAGACCCTTCCCTGGGCTTGCCCAACACTTGAACATAATGGGAGTTTCGTCAGCTGGGAAGAAAGTGAGTAGCCAAACGTCTGCCAGAGTACTTGTGAAAAAAGTAAGTTTTTCAGTGAACTAAATCTTACCAAATGGATCGTGTGCTAGATACGTTATTTGTTTATTTACTCCACTGAACAAACATTTGTGCACACTCTAGCCCGAGTGCTAGGAATATAGTCCCTGCTGTCTTGAAGCTTCCAACAAACTGAGAAAGTTACTATGTTGAATGAGTAATTTCAAGTGTCACAAGTGGCTCCAGGAAGTCAGAGTCCAATAGCCTGAATAACAGGGAACTAACTCATCAGGGGTGTCCTGGAAATCTTCCTGGAGAAAGTGACAGTAAAATGGATACCTGGAGGGTGGATGGATTCAGCAGGAGGTGGGCAGGGGAAAAGCGTGAAGGGGAAGGTGACCACCCTCTGCAAAGGAAGGGCTATTTCCAGCTTCCTGGTGGAAGGGGCTTGGTGGGTGGAGGTCTGCCTTGCTCGGTTTCCCTTGGAATTCTGGGGAAGACGCTGTCTCCATTTTATAGCAAAGTATCATAGAGACAATGGGAAACTGTTGAGAGGTTTTAAGCAGAGGTGTGAAGAGTCAGATATGTGTTTTTAAAGTCATTCGGGCCTCAGTGGAGAGACAATAGTATCTTGCTTTCATCTACCACTTCATGCTTTTGGTAACACCCCCTACATCCTCCTCATAATAAGGTAGCAATAAAAAAAACACATTTTTGAAGGGCTTTTACACATTACCTTATATTGACTTCAAAACAATTTTATGGGCTTGAACTACTGCTTACAAGTTGTGGTGACTGGCAAATTAACTTTCCTGTTCAGTTTTTCCATCAATAAAATGGGGATTTTGTTTTTCTTTTTTGAGACAGAGTCTCACTATGTTGCCCTCAGTAGAGTGCATGGCATCACAGCTCACAGCAACCTCAAACTCGTGGGCTTAAGTGATTCTCTTGCCTCAGCCTCCCAAGTAGCTGGGACCACAGGTGCACGCCTCAATGCCTGGCTATTTTTTTGTTGGGGTGGTGGTTGCAGTTGTCATTGTTGTTTTAGCTGGCCCAAGCCGAGTTCAAACCCTCCAGCCTCACTGTAGGTGGCTGACACCATAACCACTAGGCTGAGCTGGGATTCTTTTTTTAAATTTCAGATTAAAATAAGGGTACAAATTACATTACATTAAGGTCCCTGTGATAGTTGTGCCCCCCACCCAGAAACCAGATATCTTATGTTGTGCCCTAAAATGGGGATTCATATACCTATTTTCATAGGATTATTGTAAGACTTAAGTAATTTAATGCAAGTAAAGTTCGCAGAGATTGCCTGGCACACAGAAAGTACTCCATCAATGTTAGCCATTTGGTAGTTTTAAAAATGGGCTGCAAAGCTTTTTCACTACTCCTTTTTCAGGCTAGGGTAGAAAGGGAACAATAAGCCCATGTTCCGTCCCCTTGAATCTGTCTCTCTGACTCTGCTTTCACTGCTCAGATGCAGGAAAAGTGTGACTTCTGAGGTGGGTGATGAAAGGCCCTGTCTCTTCTTCTTTGTTCATGGGAATGCTTGCTCTTGGAGTTCTACGTGAAGATAGACTGCTCTGAGACTGCCCTGCTGGAAAGACACACTGGTCCACAGTCCCAGCTGAATCTAGCCTTCCAGCTACCCCTGTCAAGGTACCAGACATCATAGTCCCTCCAAATTAGCCCATCTGCCAGCTGAGCACTACTAAGGGCTTCCCTCCACCAAATACCATTTGCAACAGACGAACCTCCCAGCAGAGCTCTGTCTAGATTCATAACCCTCCCTCCCACCCAAATCAAGTGCTGGTTGTTTTAGGGCATGAAGTGTTAGTTTGTCACACACCAATAAATAAGTGGGACACAATTACTACAGTTAATTGTTGTTATTATCATTATTCTTATCAGCTTATCTAGCTGATAAACTGTCCTTTAGGAAGCTGCAGAAATATTCCTGTGAATTGTGTCTTCAGGACTCCTCCAGGAAAATTACTCATCTTACATGGTCTGGCCCCAAAGAATCTATCAAGCTCGGCATACGGTAAACACTACCGAGACAAAATTTATCTTTTAAAACTCAGAGAAATTCAAAGGCAAATGAAATTGTCAAGCTAACAACATGCCCCCCCTTTTGAAAAAAATAACATAAAATCTAAATACTGGTTTCACCTGGTAATAGCAGAGATGCCTTAGAGAATCTGACCTCTATAATACACCAGCCAAGGAAGAAAGTCACTGATGGTTTTATGTTCTTTCTACCCGTCAAAGTGAAGGAAAACAACATGCTGCTTTTAATCAATATTTATGTAACACTCTCCCAAAGTGGAGTAAAATATAACCTTTCTCTCTTTAAACACCTTTTGCTTGTTACTCAGATAGGAAGTTATTCTTTCAGAATTAGCTACATCTATCACCCCAGCATTCCTGACTGCCACACAGAAAGTTCTTACCATATCCTGCCTTCTCAATAACTTTCTCTTGAGCTTAATTTTCCTTTAGATTTTATTTATTTTTGTCACTCCCTGGAGTTTCCCAACAGAAAGAACCTTTAGGACTGGGGTAACATGGTCTATATAGTCGGGGCTACATTATTTTTTTAATTAGTGTTTTCAACTCAGAATAAGACAGTGGGACACATCCACATGAAAGGCAGTTTCAGAGACTCAACTTTTATCATGAGCCTTAATGTACCAACTTTCTAGTCTCCTTCATCGGTTTAAAGGTGCCCGGTGTGTTCTCAGATGTGTTTTTGCTGGATTGGCATTAGTTACAGCTCTTTGGCAGGAAAGCCTGGGTTAAGTAGGTGAAAATTCACTGGATTCGATCTGTGCAAAATTCTACACACCCACTTCCATCGTTTCCTTATTGTAAGTGCCATAAATTGATCAGGACAAAGCAGTCCCTTTCCCACCATTGATCATTGTTCATAATCTCTATCGATGGATGGACTTCCCAGCTTTTAGCGTTACCTGAAAATCATGCAGTTGTTTCATTCTGCATCTGCCTGTGGCCAGTCCTGTCTGCCTGGCTGTCCCTGTGCCACAGACACTTCTTCCTGTGAGAGTCTTTAATGCTGTCATCCAAGCCATAGAGAATTAGTTGGGTTGGTCTTCACTGCTTTCCAACAGAATTTCACCCATAAGGCAATGGCAAAGCAGAGATGCTCCTTCTCATTTGGGGAGAATATTACAGAGGGGACCACGGAAGACAAAGGTGCTTCATTTTCAAAAGAATGGATTTGACCAATTTGGCCTCAGAACCCCCGCATGGCTGCCTCCCTGAGGCATCCTTGACAACAGACTGCCTTGAGGGTTTTGTGGACTCTGATCTAAGTGGAAACCTGAGAAATAGAATTGGGAGCCCAGAATACTGAAAATAAAAGATAGATTGGGTGTGTTCATCTCAACTCTGCCTTTTCTTTTTCTAATAAAAAATTGAAACCCCCTTTTTGAGTGCCACACAGACTGCAACCACTACCAGGTTCTCTGCTGAGCACCCTTGGCAGCCCAGACCCTACCTAGCAGGATTACTGTAATATTTTCCAGATTTAACTTTCAAATACATAGTATTTATTATACCCTGCCTTGTTCCAGAAAGGGTTGAAGGCAGCTAACTTAAATATATAATCATGAAAAGCCAATTCAATTTCTTATTTGATTAAAGATGTTCTGCTGGAAATGGAAAAAAAAATTTTTTTAAATCCCCTTTTCATTATAAGTGACCTTTCAAGATGATTACTTTATATTACAACAAACAGACATTTCCAGTAATTGGATACAGTTAAATATCTGTACAAAAATTTCCTTTTGACCTTGAAATTATAGCTAACATATAGTGTTTTCATTTCTTCATAACCACAGGGAATCTGATATAATTATGTAAATTAATGCAGAAAAAACATTTTGGATGGGCAAAGCTGAGCAATAAGAACAATTTGGATAAATTTTTATGTCATTGTCCTTGCTTATGGTACAACAGTTTTCTACTCTGCCTCTTCCCAAGACGCTCCCCTTTATTATTTTATTTGGTTTTATTTCTTCCAATATTGAGGCACTTTGTCTTCTATTTTTTTCCTTCTGCTGGCCACCTGAGCTCCCACATTCCCATAATTTATTAAAATATTCAATGGTCACTCTTTTACTTCAATTTTAGAAATAAACTGTTGACTGTGTCTGTTGGGCAGAGCTGAATTTCTGCATTCTCTGGCTGGGTCAGGCTTTGATGGGACTTAATGGCAGTTTGTGGCTACAAGATCAATTCTGCTGGACTGGTCATTGCTGTTGTCTCTTTAGGGTCCATTACTTCCTTCCCAAACAGCCCTTAGCAATCACCAACTCTGAAGAAAAGGAAAGAAGAAGAATGCTTTGCTGTCCACTGTGGAAACACTGAATGGCCTCTCCTGGAGCCTTCCTATCATGTTCTGGTGTAGAAGCCGAGAACTGCCCCTCAGTCATTCGTACCAGCACTGGGGCCATGTCCTCCAGGGAGGGAGTAGCTCATGTCAGTCCCAGTCATTTCTACTCCAGCCATTTCCCAGACCTTGGCTTTTGTTTTAAAAAAAGGTGAGCAGAGAAAAATGTAAAACTCCATTTTGAAATTCATGTGGTCTTCCTATTCCTCTGTCAGCAGAATACTCATAACTCTGATAGACTATTTATGCCTTGTGGGATGGTAGTTAAAAATTGGAGAAAGAGTCTAGTATAAAAAGTGTCATAATTATCCAAGTTGAAGATTTAAAAGTCTCCCAGTACATCTATGATTGTCAAGAAGATCCCAATATTCGCATGAGGAAAAAAGAAAGAGACTAAAAACCAAGTCAACAAGATTCCTGAGTTTTAGAGATGAAAGAATTTATGTGCCAAGATTTGACAACTATGAATACTAAAGTTAATAAAGCTTCTTGAGAATTAAAAAAAAAAAAGGCGAGCAGAGATACTCAGTGCCTCCGGGCCGGCCCTGGGTCTTCCCTCCCTGATGGCATCTTCCAGCCCCAAGGTGGGGAAGGAAGCATTATGCCCTCTCATCACAAAGGAATGCTGGAGGAGCAGGCTGTGCGACCAGTGCGGAGATGCCTGTTGGGATTATGTGTTCCCGTTTACTTGCTGCACGTTTGACAGGATACGCTGCACCCCAGCCCTCTTGTTGACTTAATTCCTGTGCTGGCAAAACCAAATAAACCGAGTTTGAGGAAAAGCATGACTCAAGGGGAGCAAAGGCACTGGGCAAATGGCTGCTGAGGACAAAGGGGGGCCTGGGAAATTTGTTGCCCTCCTGTGGGAGGGGGAGCTCGGTGGAGCTGCAGCAGTGGCAGAGAAGGAGGTGGCTGTGTCCACATCCAGCCACACAGGAGCTGTTCGTTGAGACCACTGGACCCTGGATTCTCAATCTCCCGAAAGGCTATGCTAAGTGCCCTTAACACATGGGTCTCCCTGGGCAGGTGTCTCAACCCATCTAAACTGTTATACCAAAATACCAAAGACCGAGTAATTCATGGACAATAGGAAGCTATTACTCATTACAGCTCTGTAAGCTGGGACGTGCAAGATCAAGGTGCCAGCAGATTCGATGTCTGGCAGGGTCCCACTCCTCATAGATGGTGACTTCTCTGAGTCATCACGGTGCAGAAAGGATGAACACGCTCCCTTGGGCCCCTTTATAAGGTTGCTGCTGTGGTTTGAGTGTGTCTTCCCAGTTGTGTACTGGAAACTTAATTCTCAGCACAAGAATGAAGAGAGGTGGAATCTTTAAGATGTGTTTAGGTCATGAAGGCAGAGCTAATGTCATAGATTAATGTCACTATTAAGGGAGTGGGTTCATTATTGTGGGCATCAGTTTGGTAGAAAAGCAGGTCCAGCCCTCTCTTGCTGTCTCTCTTGCCACATAATAGCCTTCCTCCATGGGATGACACAGCAAGAAGGCCCTCACCGGGGTCAGTGCCTCAATCTTGGACTTCCCAGCCTCCAGAACCATGAGCTAAGAGATTTCTGATTTTTTTTTTTTTTTTTTTAGACAGTGTCTCACTATGTTGCCCTTGATAGAGCAGTGGCATCACAGCTCACAGCAACCTCAAACTCTTGGGCTTAAGCAATTCTCTTGCCTCAGCCTCCCAAGTAGCTGGGACTACAGGTGCCTGCCGCAATGCCTGGCTATTTTTTGGTTGTACTTGTCATTGTTATTTAGCAGGCCTGGTTGGGTTCAAACCTGCCAGCTCTGGTGTATGTGGCTGGCACCCTAGCCTCTGAGCTACAGGCACTGAGCCGAGATTTCTGTTCTTTATAAATTGCCCAGTTTCAAGGATTCTGTTATAGCAGCACAGGAAAGACTAAGGCGGTCTGCATTCTTGGCCTCACCTCCTTAAAGGCCCCACCTGTGAACGCTATTGCAATTGGTGATGAAGTTTCAACATATGAACTTTGAGTGAACACAAACATTTTGACCATAGCATTGTGCCCTAACCCCCCAAATTCATGTCCTTCTCACATACAAAATACATTCATTCCATCCTAGTAGCCCCAAAGTTTCAATCTTTCCAGCCTCAACTCCAAAGTCTAAAGTTTGAAGTCTAACCTATGTTTTATCTAAATCAACACGGGTGACTAGGGTACAATTCATCCTGAGGCAAACTGCTCTCCAGATGTGAGCCTGTGAAACAAAACACATTACATGCTTCTGAACTACAACAGTGGGACAGGCACAGGACAGACGTATCTATTCCAAAAGAGAGAACTGGGAAGGCAGATTGGTGTAATAGGTCTCAGGTAAGTCCCAACCACATTAAACCTTAAGGTTTGAGGCTAATCTTCTTTCATTCTGTGTCCTGCCTTCTGGATACACTGGGATAGGGGTTGGGCCTCCAAAGCTTTCGGTGGCCTCAGCCCTTTGCTAGATGGAGCTTATGCTATAGTCCTCCTGGGCTGGAGTCTCGTGCCTGTGGCTCTCTCAGGCTGGAGTATGACCAGCAACCCCAGTTCCACAGCTCCATTAGGCATCAAAATCTAAGTAAAGGCAGCCACGCCCCACAGCGGGTACACTCTGAGGGCAGAGGGACACCAAGGTATACTGCCTGGGCCCTCTGGAGGGACAGTCACGGTGACCATACCACACCTGGGCTACTGTCCTGGACAGCACAGATACAGAGAAACAAATATGGAGCCCCTTGTTCTCTATTAGAAAGAGGAGGGAAGAATTACTATTCATTTGTCTATAAGGAACTTATGGAAATAAATTAAGCTGACTGTAAGTGTTAGAACGAAAATGAGACAGAAAAACAAACTATATTAAAGAGGGGGGGAGGAGAAGCACAGAAAAAAAAATGAGTGCTGCGTGATTGCAACTGTTTCTGTGAAAGCACGCATGTCGCACTTGTCACACACATCACCCCACAAACCGCTTACAGCCACGGTGGAGCAGAGAGGGTTGTGGCTATCTTTGTCATCGGGGAAACTGAGGCGCAGAGGACACATACCGCTCAAAGCTGGGAAGTCACCATCACAGGAAGCAAATCCTGCATTTGTGTGACTACACGGCCATGCCCAAAACACTCTGCAGTTTTGCCCCAAAGTTTCAGTCATGTGCCTCGGGGATCAATTACATTTGTGCCAAGGTGGAAAATTTTCTGCTGGAAAGAGTTATGAGTAAGTTACCACGGATCCAAAAGTAGCTTGCTTTGCATGGTTTTCACCCCAATACCAATTGGAAAAATAAAGCAGGAAAACCTCCTTGTTGTAACAAGAGGCTGAGAAGCCAACGCATCATTTATAAGCAACTTTAGCCATTTCTTTAGGGGAAAAGACACTTTTTTCCTCAGAATGGAAAATCTTGATTGTTGGTGTTTTTTAAGAAGTACCTGCTTATTATAAAATGTCCAAAAGTATAAATGTGTAAAAGCAGAAAAAGAAGAGCCTGTTTAACTTCTTCTCTTTCTGTTCTGCAAGAATCAGTATACTTTTACATAACGAGAGAACAGAGGCCCCTGGACCTGGGCAGCGTCCTGCGCGGCGATGTCCTCCCATGGCAGCAACTTCCGATGCAACTTCTCCTTTTGAGGGCTGTGAGAATTCACCAGTGAATGGGCCCTGATGGTCACATGGTGCCAGGATGTTACCACATATAAACAAGTCCCCCATGAGCATTTCCCAAATGGCTTGTACTTCTTTATCTGTCTTGCATTATTTCCTTAGGAAAGATTTATAAAGCACTTTCTAAAAGGCCGGTGGCCCCATGCATGCTGTTCTGGGCCACCCCCACCACAAGGCAAACATCCGTATCACTGTCACGATCTAACCCACATTCTTGGCTTTTCCTGTGCCTGACATTGCAGAACTCCTAAGCCTGTTTGAAGCATCCCCACTAAATTCCATAGCTGGGGTGGGTTGGACGTGGGTCTCTAAGCCACCCTGCAGCATCCTCTATTTTCTTCTTTTCACATTTCCTATGTTGATATTATGAGATGTTCATGGCTCTGTTTCCACACTAAGCCCAACAATGGCCCTGAGGGGGCCAGGACTTAGACAACGTCCACATGGAGGACATGACCCCAGCTCTGGGGCTTCAAGCCACTAAGCTATCAGATGAATGGCAAAGAAGCTCTAGAAGCTCTAGAAGACAGAGTGCAAACTCAGTGTTCCCCACTGTTTCCATACTAAGCCCAATAATGGCCCTGAGGGGGCCAGGACCTAGACAACGTCCACATGGAGGACATGACCCCACCTCTGGGGCTTCAAGCCACCAAGCTATCAGACGAATGGCAAAGAAGCTCTAGAAGCTCTAGAAGACACAGTGCAAACTCAATGTTCCCCACTCCTTCTATCCCTGCCCTGGAAGATTCCAGAACTCTCATGCCAGGGCAGTATTATGCTAAGGTGGACAGGAAGATCTACTAGCTCCTACCTTTGGATAGGTTCTTCCCTGGAGGACTTCAAACCACTAGACTCCCGGCTCAGGCACCCACAGGCTTTGGAAATGCACAGATCCTCCAAATCACGGAGGGAGCAGACCTAGGTTCTTGCTGTGCCTACACCACAAGTGGTTGAACGTCTACCTTAGGGGCTAAAAGGGGCCATTTGAAGATTTCCAGGGGAGGAGTGTCCTAGGGGTCTTTGTGGGAAGGAGGCTGACGAGGATGGGAGACTAGAAGCTGCACTAGCAGAGCCGGGGGGGCAGGCTGAGCATGTGTGTTAGTCAGCACTGCTGCAGTAACAAATAGCCCCAAATTCTCAGGGCTACAGCAGCAAGCACGTCATTCTCACTATGTTACAGGGTCGCTGCTTTGGCTCTGCTCCACACATCTCCCCATTCTGGGACCCACACCTAAGAAGCACCTGTATTCTTATTCTCTAGGCAGAAGAAAAACGAAGAGAGCAGGTTAAAGCTCCCACAATGCCTTTCCGAGATTTCCCAAGCACCTGGCTTTAGTCCCAGGCACCACATTCCATTGGCCAACACTGCCCATGGCTAAGCCCAAAGTCAAGGGGGCAGGGATGTGTAATCCTTTAACAGGGAAGCGGGGAGTGAATAACTATGAATACCAACCCTAACTACCACAGATGGGCCCTCCCTAACTGTTATACACCTGGAGAAACTGAGGCACCGAGAGGGAAGTAGCTTGCCCACGGTCCACAAACTGGTTAGGAGCAGAACCACAGAAGCAGCACTTTTAGTACCAAAGTTCCTGGCAATCAATCCAATGTTCTTAAACCTATTCCCAGAATTCCCCCGTCTTCCCAGAGATATTAATAGATGGGAGCCTGCTGGGTGGGGAGAGTGCTTTATTACAAGATATCTCAGAGCTTTTATATGCCAGGAAACGTGTCACTTTCCAGGTTAGGGAAGTGGGCTTGAGCCTTTCCCAACTTTTTTGACTACAAACCTCAAACAACCATCTAAGGAGCAGCTAGCCAGGCTCAGCCTTTGGGAAACACAGCAGCACCACCCCCACCACCTAACTTGATGCTACTACACCACCCGGAACATGAGACCCTATTTTTATGCTGTTATGAGGAATGTTTTAAAATAACACAACTTTAATATAAATTCTTCACAGCTTAGAAATAGACACGGCTTTCATTTTTAGAAAGTTTCTATTACTTTCTAAGGCCATCATTAATTTTGATTATTTTTTCCACTTTCTTTCCAGTGGCAGCCGAAAATGTAATAAATGTAATGAAACAGATGAATCATGGGTATCTGGAAAATGTTTTTGCCTCTCTACTACAAAAGTCCTTTCTTTTTTTTCCTTTAGTAAAAACAATACATATAACAAATCACTTCTTAACAATACAAATAAGCTGTAACAAAACAAAAAGGCATGTTTTCTGCTGTGACAACGGCAGCACATCATGTCATCTCCCAACAGCTTACCGAGTCATGAATGGCCTTTAGTTGGGCCGGAGCTGGTCTGAAAAAGGCCTCGGGAATTAGATCATCTCAAATCATTAGGGCATTTTTTTCCATGATGATTCTTTTGATCTGTAACATATGTGAAATTAAAATAAACTTTATAGGGTTTTGGATTTCACAAAGTATAATCCTATTCAAAAGTTTCAAAAATAAAACTGTGAAATCTACTCCAATCACCCTGTAAGAGAATTTTCAGACAAGCCGGTATAGACATAAAACAGAGACTGGGAATGTCGGCCCCTTTGCCTGCCCATCAGGCGGCTCCACTGATCACAACTCTGGGCTGAAGGAGGGCTGAAGACACTGACCCACTCCCAGGGGCCTGAGTCCTCTCTCTGTGTCCCTCCAGCCCACTGTGCAGGCCTGGGGACAGACTCCTTCCTTGGGACAGATCAGGTAGCACAAAGTTGTCCTGTATGTGTAACGAAAACACAATTCCCTGTGATCTTCGTCTTTTAAGGAAGGACGAAGGAGTCTAATTCATCTGTCCCATGATTGTCCCTTCAAATAGTTCAAGCCTGCTATCTTCCTCCCGAGACTGCTCTTCTATGGTCAAGCATTCCGCAGCTCCTGGTGCGAAAGTCTCTGTGGCCCTTCCACTAAAGGAGGGGGACATCAGGCTAAAGAAGTCCATGGCTCTGTGATGGCCAGACTGGGTGGAGACGTCCGAGAGCTGCTTCTACTGCAGGGACAGGCAGGGGTGGGAGACCAGTGACATCAGAGCCTCATGGGGCTGTAGGACCTCATCTCTTTCATTGGCTTGACTATGTCCCCGTGGCTGTGTCTTCATGGCTGTGTCCCCATGGCTATGTCCCCATAGCTATATCCCTTTGACTGTGTCCCCATGGCTGTGTCCCCAAGGCTGTGTCCCCATGACTATGAATCCCATGACTGTGTCCTCACACTACCACAGAGATGGAACAAGATGCCCAGTCAGCCTGTAGCCTTTCCACCCAGAGCCAAACAAGCTGATGTCTTTAAATATGTAGGCCTTTAGCATAATTTGGACACATCTTGAGTTATACATGTGAAATTCTGTAATATAATGACAAATACATGTTTGTCTTTGTAGCCCCTGATCCCTTCCAGAAATATATAGTCCTGCGTCATTTAATAATAGGGATGTGTTCTGAGTAAGGCATTGCTAGGTGATTTCACTGTTGTATAAACATCCTAGAGTACTGTTATGCCAAGCTAGATGGCAGGGTTACTGCACACCCGAGCTCAATGGTATAGCCTGTTGTTATTGGACTATAAACCTGCACAGCATGAGACCATACTGAATACTGACAACTGAGGACCGATGATAGGTATTAGTGTATTTAAATATAGGACTAGGCAGCAATCTCAGGGGACCACCATCAGTATGGTCCATCACTGAGTGAACCATTGGTTATGTGGCAGATGGCTGTACACACATAAAATGCGTGTGTGAACACACAAGCTTACACACACGCTAAACGTGACTATTTAGATCACGTACGTGGATTTGCATACTATTTCTATTATTGTCCCAAGATGAAGTGCTTTGCCCTTTTTATTAATAGTCTATACTAAGTCCAAGATTTCAGGGTTTTCTTTTTCAGATAATATTGAAAATATATTTAAAATTTTAGAAATCTTTTCTATTTGTCAAAAGAAAAGTCTAGCCAAATTCCTGTTTTGCCAAATCACAAACATCTTCACGTAGTACAGGGGCCTCTTCTCCCCAGCGTCCCCTTCCTACAGGGGCCTCTTCTCCCCAGCGTCCCCTTCCTAAAGGGGCCTCTTCTCCCCAGCGTCCCCTTCCTACAGGGGCCTCTTCTCCCCAGCGTCCCCTTCCTACAGGGGCCTCTTCACCCCAGCGTCC